>BGPR01007009.1:36988-74855 GCA_013235015.1 Araneus ventricosus | reverse complement strand
AAGGGTAACGGAAAATGACGTTTTCAGAGGTAATTTGATACCTTCCAGCCAGCGCATAATCATGATGGAGGACCGACGATTTGGCCTTCTTCTCCACGGGAAGTTTTGAAGGCATGCAATCTCGAGCTACACACGGGCACTATTCATATGAAATCTGTTCTGACTTGTGTGCCACATGACATTCTTCGCTTGTTCAGCAAGAAACGGCCTGTTCGTGCCAACGCACTAGTTTGGCTTCTTTTTTCTAACTTATAGCAACCCTTTGACGAGACATTTTTTTGCATCTCTGTCAAAGTTGCCAGTCTGGATTTCATGTGTGCATATGGGTTTAAGCCCCGCAGCTGCCCCATGTATTTTTTCATCATGTATTTTTATTTATGTTGAACGCATATTTACTCTGAAATTAGTAAACGCATTGGATTATGAGTAAGTGACAGTTCCATTTGCAACTCTAATAACAGTCTTTGACAGTTTCAACATGTAAAAGACTGTTATTATAGATTCGTGTTAATTATAGGTATGAACATTCAATTACTAGATGTTAATTCTTGATTGGTGTCAAAGGTTAAAATTAGATTTATAATCAATTTTGAAATGAATACCGAGTGCAGAAAATACGAAACACAAAAAATAATACAATTTGCTGCACCTAAGTATGTACCTACCTTTCAGGCACCTGAATAATTTCATTGGCCGCTAAATATAGAAGCGGAAAACATAAATAATACCATTGCGTTGTAGAAATAATTAAGATAAATTAAAACAGAATCAAAAATTTAAATTATTATTATTATTTATTATAATTATTATTATTTAACAATTGTTTGAATTAAATCAATTACTGCCGCCAAATTCAAATAGATATATCCAAAAATGATGCACACAACGAAACTATCAAAAACAACAAATAAAAAAGAAAATGTAGCTACACATCATAACAATAGCTCTGCAGGCTCGATATGATAAAAAGATACTAAAAATAAAACTACTTAAATCTACTACTTACATTTTGCTTCTGAAGAAAAAATTGTAATATGTTGATAATGAATAGTGCAGTCTTTGTTCACTCGTGAAACCTTATTGGAGACACATGAAGCATGTAAAACTCGAAAAACTTTTATTCACAAATGATATTTTCAGCACATATTTTAGAGACGAACACTCGAGCGGTGCTAATTCACTCTGGTCAAGAAATTAAAGATAAATGTCCGTTCGTAATTGGACCAGTTTGAGACAGTTCAAGCGCAACTTGCTTGAGGTATCTCTTAAATAATTCCAATTGACTAATATAGCTATATACACAATGGGCATATGAAGAACACTCGAGCGCAGGTAATTCACTCTGGTCAAGAAATTAAAGATAAATGTCCGTTCGTAATAGGACCAGTTTGAGACAGTTCAAGTGGAACTTGTTTGAGGTATCTCCTAAATAATTCTCGAGAGCAACTAACACTGCATTCTGGTGGAAAATTCAGTGCTGTTTCCGAAGTTCAATAGACTTCTGAAAAACTTCAAAAACTGACTTATCAAAACCTTACACTTAAACCGTTGTATAAATCCTCAACAACTGATAAAAATTATCAGCAAATATATTATTAATAAAATATGTCACATTTAATCTTAACAATAAATTTTATTGTAATACCTATTATATTTGATTAAAAAATTTTAAATGTTGGCATCTGCAAAATTCAAAATTATTTTCAAATATTGTATACTTTCTCACAGAAATTTAAACATTTTCCAATTCTTAAAACCACAACTCCTACATTCAAATTAAGAGAAAATAAGAAATTAGCATAATCTAAGTGAATGAATTTCGGGTCGGAAAAATTATTCGGCTGAAATAATATCAAGAGCTACATTTTCTACCGTCACTTCATGCGTTCGAAAAATTGATTAAAATTTCAGTTCAGTGTTTACCCAGACATGGAGAGTGTATCGATCTTGAATATGCTTAAAACTTTCAGCCATCTGCAGTACATTTAATATTTTCACTTATTCAATCAATACTCGGATGGAATTCTCTGATATCTCTGAACATATGAGTCCATTTAATTTGTAGTTTGTTGTCTGACTCGACTGTAATTTCAGAAAAAAATCAGATATCCTTTAACCTTCAGTCGAGCGCAATGAAAATTCTAACACGTTCGAGCGAAACTCATCTGTGAGATTAAAAGCTAAATTTTTGCTTAGGGCTAAGGAAAAGCTTGGCAAACTGAACTATTCGGTCATACAAAGCTATATTTGCGTATTCAAATAACTCTTTTGTATTTCCTTGCAATTTCAACCTACAGAATGTCCAGGAATTCAGGAGGGAGTTGACGTTTGTTTTTCCGTAAGGCTCCTTAGCAATGACAACTACTGTCATTGAGTGTCTGAAATAATTCGCCATTTTTGAGGCAATACTTTAGAAATAACTATCAATATCATTGAATTAGGCTCTGAGACACAGGTACACGAAATTTTACTGGTATATAAAAAGAAATACTGAGAAAAATTTGGGAAATAAAAAATACAAACGTAACCGGGTTCAACTCATCTACCAGATTAACGTGCCCCTTAAGTACATCAAAAGAACATTAGAGAAAAAACTGCAATATGCTCGTTTGAGTGGTAGGAAGTCAAGAAGCTAATAGAGATCCCAGACCATTCTCGGTAAAACCCGCATTTAGGTACAAAATATGTGGGTGCTTTATCTCACACATCAGATTCGACCGACAGAAGGTTATTGTGTAGTTTATTGTCTACCGCGATTGGAATTTCAGAACAAAATCAGACATATTTTAATTATTTGTATTTATTTTTTAATAATTAATCATTTTGAGAAACATCATGATTTTTAAACGTTTATTATTTATGTTTTCAGTCTTTTACTTCTATTACAAAAAAAGCAATTCGCTTATTATTTATTAGCAATTTGCTTATTATTATTTTGCAAACTAGGAATAAGAAGAATATAGGAATAAAACAAAAATAACAGTAGGAATAAAGATGCTAGTATTTTAAAATCCGTTGAGTTACACATTAACAATTCTTAATTGCCGCAAAGTACTTTAATTTGCAGCTATTTATTTTATATTTAATAGATTCAAACAATAATTTAACAGGAAACAAAATACATTTCAAATGATCAAAAGAGTTCAAAGCACTTGAAACTTAAAGGCGGACCTTGGTCAAATAAATAACATCCAAATTTAAAATGACTATCAAGAAAGAAACATATAGGATAAGAAGTAGAACAAGTACAAATACATGGCAAGAAAATTTTATTTCCTATGTCTGTTGTAGCATTGCTTTTTCTTTTTCAGAATCTATCCTATTAAAATTCGAAGGTAAACAAACATGTATCTATTCCTTCTATCTTCTCACTAACACTAAATCCTGAAACTAGCCATAAGTACCAAAAGATAGAAAAAAAATCCAAGGAAGCCATTTCGACTATTTAAATTCCGAAATTATAATTAGTTAAAGAGATATTAATTAAAAACGTCAAAATGAATGAATTGACGTGCTACCATCTATTGGCAGCATGGTGAATTCATTCACGGCGGATTCTTTTTTCCCTATTATTAGTTTTCGCATCCGGTGTTGCATTTTTTCTATTTATTTAACGGAAGTTGGTATTTCTTTTTTAGCGTGCTTCTGTGTTTGGATTTATTAACAATGGAAAAAAAATCGTTGTCGTGCTTTTTTCTTTCTTTTTTTGTATTAAAGTGTTTAACTTCGTAACGTTTGTCAGAGAAAGTAAGTGACAATACTTGTTGATGGTAGAGAAAAACGGAGGCGGGGCATATGAAAATATATGGATCCCAAGGTTTCACGTGACCTCACTTCTCTTCGCCCGAGAATATCCTATTATTCGTGATAGCCCGTGTAACGCCGGGCCACACATCTAGTAAATTACATTTGTCGTAGATACTTTTAAGACCAAGGTGATTCTAAAATATCTGAAATTAGAAGAATAAATTGAAAAAGCAGATTTCATAACTGAAAATTATTATTAGAACTTATGTTTTTTGTCAATTATGTAAAATTTTCAATAAATTTCTATTTGTCCTTTTTTCATAAGCCGGTTTCTTTCTCTGAAATATACAGTCACTTTTGACCAGGAACACAAGTCTAAAAGCAACAAGAATTCACTAACCAACACTGTTTTTGCTGGCGGCAAAAATATTTTTTTCCAGATATAACGTCGGGGAAGTAAAGTGAATGAGTGTTTATCTTCAAATTTTTTCTCTATTGTACTGTTCAATCTGTGGAGATGTGATAAGTACATGTTGACTCAAAATTTCATTGGATTTCCGGTTTCTTTCCTGACTTTCGTTTGTTTGTCCTTCGAACCATTGCCTTCTTCCACTACATACAGGTTTATTTTTGGAGGAAAAGAGTTTTAAAATAGAATTTTCCAAGTTATTTTCGCTGTTTCGAAAAAATATCTTCGTTTGTAAACTCGACTTTCACAAAGAGTTATAAAACAAATCCGTATTCTAGAATTTTTGATAGATAGTATAATTCTCATTCTGACTTATACATCCGTAGATCCATGGATTTCATTTATAACAGAATACTGAAGACTTGTGCGATTCGATTTCAGAATAGATAAAGGACAATAAATAGATAAAGGACATAAAAGATAACATTTTCTAATATTTAACTGTCTTATGAAGTGTATTTTACTAACAAAGACTTTAAACTATTCAAGTACTTGACTTTCATGTTATGGAAATATTTCCTGTTAACTCTCTAAGTCCTAAGCCGGCCGTAACCGGCCTTGCAACTTCTCTACTATTGGGGCGGATTTCGGCAGATTACTGCTCCGAAAGCGGGGCGAAGGCAGTTGGGTGAGTGATCATCAAAGGGCCCCTTGAGATAGAGATAAGAGATGGAAGGCCTTCCATTTGCATCTTCCACCACCCATAGTGAGGAAAAAAGGGAAAATGGTGTGGATGGATCTATTTCACCTATCCATCAGTAAACAAACCTCCGTATACAACTGTACTCAGATTTTGAGAACCCTCAGTGGTCAGAGGGTCAGTAATCTAATCGTAACTACTTTTAATTTATTAGGTCATAGGAATCGCGGTGATTTAAATAATAGTCCTACGAAAAATCTCAAAAAAATTATTTATTAAAGCATTTAAATATTAATTTGGGAGATTTATTTCTTCCAATATTTTTCTTATTCGTGTATGATTAATCTTGAAAATTGAAGAATTATCACATAATAATCACATAGACCTTAAAATTTCGCCGAATGTTTATTGAATGATTTGTTTTTGTAAACATTTAATTTTTTGCAAAATCCTCAAACATTGAAAATTATGAAATTCAGTACTAAAAATGTTCATTAAATTTTGGGGGAAGATGTGGCGTTTAATTACATACTATTTTCTTTTGTAATGAATTTCGAAAATTTTTAAGTAAATTAAATAAATTTAAAAAAATTTAAATCTTTCTATTCTCCATAGTATTTTCTTTTCTAATAAATTTAAACTATACTGGATTATATAAATATGTTGAAAATTTCGGTACAACTCCACTTTTAATTTTTGCCATCATTAACCTTATTCCTTTCCCTTGGGAAATTTTAAATTAAGTTTTTTTCATCAGAATCATTAGGAAATTATGAAAGCTAAATTTGTAGGAAAACAAAATGCATTTGAACAATTCACGTACACAACTTCATGTTATTTATAAACATTTTATTGTGATGAAGAAAAAACTGAGCAAGGAGATAAAGTAGAATAAAAAAAAATATTTTTTAAATTCAAAAACTGAAATTCAACGAAATTTTTTTTAATTATAAAATATTACTCAAAGCATCGGAAGAGGATTTATATTATGAGAAGAAGATTATTATAACAAATTTATATAAAATTTTGCAATAACTACTTATCATAAATCTCTCATCCTTCTTTATACCACATTATTGTAAGACTTTTTAAGTACTAAAATATCTTTTTAAGGGGATTGAAACTCTAAGTCCGTTAACCCTAATCCTGTTAATTCGATGCATCTTTTTTGAAATTCTGTTATAGATTCATGTTTGAATTTTTTTATATAAGTAAAGTACATCTTTCTCATTATACTAAAATGCTTTTTTTTAAATTCAAATTTTATTTTTTACAATTTTTTTTGTGTTAAAACAAAAAATGTGAAATTGGCCATTTCGTTGTACCTTTTCTCAAAATCTGTTATAGATACATGTTTGAAACTTTTCATACAAGTAAAATACACCTCTTTCATTATATTTAAAAGAGCTTTTTTATAAAGACTCAAATGCTATTTTTTCACAATTTTTTTTGTGTCAAAATAGGGTAAAATTTCACTATATCTAATAAAATATTTTGTAAATTCATAAAAATTAAAAATTAAGCAAAAGCTCTTTTCAATATAACGAGAAAGATGTACTTTACTTATATAAAAAATTTCAATCATGTATCTATAACAGATTTTGAGGAAAGGTAAAACAAAGTTGCCAGTTTAACATTTTTTTTTGTTTGGACAAAAAAAAATTGTAAAAAATAAATTTTCGATTTAAAAAAATTAATATAATGAGGAAGGTGTACTTTACTTGTATAAAATATTTCAAACATAAATCTATAACAGATTTCGAGAAAAGGTACATCGAAGTGTCCATTTTCACATTTTCAGACTTAGGGTTCCATCTCCCCTTAAGATATACAAACTCTTTAAAGCACTCAACGCAGATGACATTTGCAATATTTAATAAGGTTACTTGCCTAGACCAGTAGAAGTAAACAAAATTTAAAAGCAGCAGCCAAGTGAACTTTCTTATTATGTTACATATCGTTAGAAAGAAGATAGCTTCTGCAGTAGAGATGTATATCTTTTATGGATTTGTTTTCTGTATGCGTGTGCGGCCGATTTACCTAAAAACGAATGCGCTTCTTCATCAAATATTTTCTTATACTAAAGCATGTAACATTATTCCTTTAGGTGATGTGTCGAGGCATTTTTAAATGAAGATACAATCTTTGATCGAAAAGAATTTTATTCGAAATTCAACATTCTTAATACTTAACTGCTCGTGCCAATTCACACAGCAAAATTTCCCGCGCACTGCATTTTGTATACCATATAATTAATAATTTCTAGGTAAAAAGATTTATGTTTCATAGGATGTGTTTTAAATCAAATAATGTTTAGCAACCGATTCGAAAACCCTCCCAGCTCCTGCACATCCACCTGGCTGCATAATACCAACCTTTACAGGAATGGGGAGCACGGAGAAATTTCGAGTGTTCTGATTGGTTGTTTTAGCAGCGTCACGTATGACGTCAGAACGACCGGTTGTGAATCAAGCAAAAGAGTAAGGCAGTTGTTATTTGCATATGCTGAATCTTTCAAAATGTCTGTTTTTGAGGGGAAAAAAACTTTTATATATTAATGAGGTTGTAAGTAAGTCACAGGACACTATTTTCTTACGCAGTAATGTTCGTAATTTAGAAAAAATGTGGGAAATAATTATCTCTTCAGTAACCAAGTACTTTTAACTTTAGAATAGAAAAGTATATCATTAATAAAAGAATCAATGAATTTTTTTGAAAATAAATTATATGTTCTTAAAGTCATTCATAAAATATTCGTGAAAAATCTTAAGTATTTTCTTGTTATTGAATTATTAATAAAAAATGCATAAGAAATACAAAAGTTAAATAAGTAACAACTTTTTTGCTTTTCTTTTGAAACCTTTACTTAATTATCAGGGCTCTCTTTCCAATTATAATAATAAGCAGTAGTTTGAAATTAATACTTACAGATACTATAAATATTATATATGTATGAGGAAGAAAGAGTGATAGCAATTTAAAAAGTGATAAGTTTCAGTTAAGAAAAAAAGACTAAAAAAATTCACGAAGTTTTCAGATCAGCAGATAAATGGAAAAACTGTTTAAATATTGGTGATATCCTTTTCTCAAAACGAAAAGTCTTATTAAATTACTTACTTTTTTACTTAAATTTTGATATTAGGAAGAAATAGGAAAAAAGTTTGAAAAATTGAGAAGTCGGAAATTAAAAAATAATTGACATAGCAATATATTTGCATTAAAAATTAATGGCTTGCAATTTAAATTCAATGAAAAGACTGTGTTTTAATATAAATTTTTTTTTAGATATTTAATTAAAAATAGCAGTTTTT
This sequence comes from Araneus ventricosus, assembly GCA_013235015.1. NCBI lineage: Eukaryota > Metazoa > Arthropoda > Arachnida > Araneae > Araneidae > Araneus > Araneus ventricosus. The sequence continues at coordinate 66,688 of BGPR01007009.1, read as the reverse complement.
ATATTTTGCGCAGAGATGGCGCCACTGTTTATTTCGTTTCACACACAATATTTCAAGCCATTCTGTCGAGATCAAATTTGTTATACAAAAATTGAAATTCATAAGAAATAGCAAAGGTATTTTTGTTAGTAACATTCGATTACAAATCGTATTCTTCATTGCATAAACATCAGAGGATAAACTTTAAATGTACTTTGAACACCACTATAAGGCACGTGGACAATAAGTCTATGACATTATACGTGACGCTCATTAAATAACCAAACAGCGCGATCGAAATTTCTCCATGGTTCCTATTCCTGTAAAGGTTGGTAATATGCCAGAGGGCGGAGTTATTTTCATCAAAATAGGGGTAAGAAAAGAATGGAAGGGTGATGTTTATATTTTACTAATCGTGATCTAACTAAGAACTCCGGAAATGCTCTCATATGACTCATTGCCTGACACCCCTTTCCGGTGTAAAATAGTTCAAACGTGGTAGTCTCGGAATCGGTTGCTGAACAGTACAATAAACATCTGTTGTAATTAATAAAAAACACTTAAAATAGGCTTTTATTACAATATTAACCCATTAATATGAATTTGCGAAATGCATATTGAAGATTTGCGAATTTATATACAATATAATGAAATAACAGAAGCAAATGTCAATACAAATTGCATATTGAAGTATATTTTAGTTAGAAATGAAACAACTTTAATGCTGCCTTAAAATACAAAAACTCCATTTAGAGCTAAAGTAGCACTTATTCAGCGTCGGTTTCTTCATTGTTTCGAGAAACTTAACGATACAAAGACTTCGCTCAATCTCTTATGTTCAAATTAATGAAAACAGCAACCTTCCTACATCACTCAGCATGAGTCACCTGCAAGTTAGATGGGAGAAAAAGTTTAAGGGCGAAGTTGAGTTAAAATAGCGGCCTTTAAAGCTCCAATTGTATACAAGATACCACAATGCGAGTAATTAAGGGTTAACTAAAATTAGGTAGATAATCAAAAATAGTTAAAGGTTACAACAATTATATATTACCGCGATGTCCATGAGGAAAAATATTACGCGCAAGACGCGTGTCCTATGAGGGAAGAGTTACATCGTTGAAAAGAGAACGTTCCAACATTGCGGCGATCTTAAATAGTGCTTTCGAAAGGAGACTTCTCCAAAGGCTTTAGATTCGGTTGAATCCGAACGTCTTGAAGTTAAATGTGGCAGTTATTCTTATATAGAATTTAAGTAGAAATAATTAGTTTATAAATTAAAAAATTAAGCAGCGTTCTAAAAATAGTAAAATTCTAAACCATTATATGCATATTATAACTTCAATGCTTTCTAGATCCAATAAAATATTTTTCTTTGAACTTTACCTTGAATCATAGTAATTTTGATTCGAGTATTAGATAAATTTCGTGTATTAGCTAAATTTTTTTAGTGATTGAGAAGTTTAAAAATGTGTAAAATTAAAAATTGTAAGTGTTGTGTAAATGTGTTCCATGTGTGTAATTTATTTTTCAAATTGAGAAAAAAAATCGTTGTTTTTTGGTAAATATTTCATTGATGGCTAACCTTCTGTATTAATCCGATTATTCAGACTTTTAATATCAAAAATTAATGTTTCAATTAAGGAATTTTAATTGAAAAAAAAACATTTTTTCGCGACATGATATTATTGAAGACGGTGGGAAATTTCCAAAATAATGCCCGGTGTCTCTCATGTTACAATTTGATACAAAGAAATACTCCCGCATTTGTTCTATTTCCCTTTGAGGGATGTTTTCATTTGTCTGTTCCTAAAAATGGTTATCCATCTCCATTTTTCGATGCATCAGAAAACCGCTTTAGTCTAAATGCCCTCTGGTTGTAATAAATCATCCTGTCATCTCCTAAAAGCAATGTTTTCTTTTTCTTTTCAAGAAATCCCCAAAAAGGTAAAAAAATAGAAGAAATATTCAATGCATTTATATTTTAATCCTCTTTATATTCTAAAGCACGACAGAGAAAATACAGACCAATGCAAGAGCAGAATTACAAAACTTTCTTTTCAATTCTTCGTTTTTTAATATTTCATTCTTTATATATTTTAAATACATTTTTTAGATCACATCTTTGATAATTTTTATTCCTCATTATCGAAGAATAAATTTAATGCAGATTTTTTTTTCTTGAAAAACAGAAAAAATGCAAGAGATTGATTTTGTCATGCTGTTAAATCAGGAAAATATATTGCTATTCAAGTAATATAATAACTCTAGCAAAATTTAAAATTATAGAAATTTTGGCAATTAAAATAAGCTCCTTTCCACTGTTAGAAAAAGTTTCTACTTTCATTAAAATTGATTGATTATTTTGAAGCGTAATATTATAAGGGAGAAAATAAGAGAATAAATTTCAGATCATCAAAGGACAAACATATACATTCTACCTTGTTTTGCTATAGGCGATAATCTCAAATACAATAGCTAATTTATGTGGAATTATAAAAGGAAGTTGAAGGTAAAGCTTTCCCGATTTCTTTTTTGTCCTATAAGATATAATTTGGACGAATAACGTTTCCATTGTTTATTACTATGCTAAGGATATGGCTAAAGAATCTACAGAAATGAAAATTGTTCTGTACTTTCCTACCATTTCAGTGAAGCATGTATCTGTCGACATTCTGTCGTGATATATTAATACATCACTTTGAAGTTTAGTCGTAAAAAACAGGGTGACCATTTCAAAAATTAATTAAAAAAACTAATAATGCCACAACTAGTTTTTTTTAAATGAGAGACTAAATAAAAAAAAATTTTCGCAGATAGGCGGCATACCATTAGTATATTTGAAATTTGATACAGCGAGAGATTTCCATACGCAATGGCTACCGATCAGCACAAGCCTATGGTTTCCTTTTCTAGTCTTCCTTCAATATCTAGAAAACCATTCAGATTTCCAATTACAATTGATCCGACAAATTAAATAGCGTAAAATTCTCTAAATATACATGCTTTTATTTTTCTTCCAGCTTTAATTGTTTCGCAGATGATGGCTCTCAGAAATGGGAGATGTCCAATAATTTGCGACCAATTAGACCACTGAAACGGCTCGTTACGTATCTGAAAGAAAACCTTTTTAAAATCCACTCTCATTTAAAAATAAAACCGTATTTGTAACATTATTAGTTTTTTTAACTAATGTTTCAATTTCATTTATTATTCAAATTCAGTTATTTAAAGATGCTATTAAGTAGGGCTTCAGTTTGTGAAAATATATACTAGGATATTTGAAAATTTTATGAGAATGTCTTAAAAGGACAGGAATAATGGAACTTTCTTTTGTACTCAAAAGCGTAGTAGAGATTTCTTCCTTTTCTTAATATCTGAATTCAAATCGCTGTTATTTGAATTTTCCCTGGTAGGACGTTCTTTTAAAAGGAATTTGTTCTTTACAGTTGAGTGACAGAATTGTCTTTATTTTCCGTCTCTGTCTGAACTATTATTTGATTTTAAAATAACGGGTTGCTTTTGTTACCTCCTATTCTTTAAAAATAGCGAAAAGAAGAAGAGTGGCTACTGTTGAAGTTCCCAAAGTTTAAAAAAAAATCTTCTATGCTGTCAAACTAAATACTTCCTCTTAAATCTTTCCGCATTTTGATCTATTCAAAAGAATCATTTCTGTGTAAAATTAGTTTAAAATCAATTATTTTCAAAATATTAATCAGTTCAAAATATTCCCAGAGGTGCTCATATTCTCTTTGAAAATGATGCATAGTTTTACACGATACTTAAACGTATTTCAAAGAAAGCTTGAGGTTAACTAGTTTAACCTTTTACTGCATTTTATCCGAAAGCGAAAAAAGAATGATTATTTTTTCAACCAATACTTTGATTTTTTTAAAAAAAACAGTAATTTATAGAAATGGAAATTTTTGCGTAGTCTTTATGTGTAAAGGTATGTAATCAGCATGGACATTTCTGTAACCTCAGAAGCATTTATTGGAAATCACTCTTGCAGTCAAAGACAACACAATAAAATATTCAAAATAATGCGCACTAAGAATTTTAAATAACTCAAGTTTCCTCATTATCCTAAAAATAGGGCAGCAAATATAAGTATGTTTTATATAAATTATTTTGAATAGTTTAATTCAATTTAAAGACGATTTATTATTCAAGAATCATTCAACTATATATTTTTCTGTATCGTAAGAGTAAAATAAAGTTGAATATTCTTTATTAAGCTTTTAAAATTTCGCTTTCTGCAGAATATTCCTTTTGTTTTTTCCGAACACATGTTGTTTAAAGTTTTGAGCTCATACATATACATTTATTGATGTAATATCCCATATTTTTATGCCAGAAAAAAAAGCATTATCAAAAGAAATTATCTAGAAGATAATTTTCCTTGCCTTCTCGACTGTCCTAAAAATAAGACAGTGGTAGAATCCACTGCTATATATCACCCATCTGTTAGAAATGGAGATAGTCCTTTCTTTCTCAGTTACATTCCAAACATTGCTATTCTAGAACTAACGCAGGTGCCTAACAGTCCATCTGATGGGTGCATAACGTGCCAGACATAAGGTGGGGGTGAGGGGGTAATTATAATAACACAACAGCTCATGAAGTCAATTTGTATTTTGAAATTCATCTAAGAGACATATTTTTTCTCTTTTCTTGTGCTTCAATTTATTTTTCTTTCCAGAAAAGTTTTGATGCTAATATTTTAAAATATGATGTAAATCTTTCGTGTTTCAGAAAACAGTTAAATATACAAATGTGCATACATTCTACAATAAACATAAAAATGGAAGTGACCGGTTTGATAATCATGCAGCAGCTTATTTTACTTCAATTCAAGGGAGGAATTTTCTGCCTTTTATTTATTAATGCGTATGAAACAGCATTTGTTGCTCAAGGAAGGTCAATCATCTATTTAGTCTGAGCCAACTAGATTTTTGAAGACGATAACAGCTATGTATTTGGGATTTTCTATTCCAAGGAAACGATCTTACAGAAAACTGGGTGTTCAACACGTTAATGAAGAGTTTCTATAGCTTAAAAATAAACATGTTATTGTAAAAAAAAACCCAGAAAACCGACATAGAATGTGCCAGCTAAAATCCTTTGCAGCAAAACCAACAATTGTTTATGAAAAAGGTAATGCTGGACAAAGCTTAAAATGCTTTCTCCCATTCTACCTAAATAAAAACGAATAACAATGGATTGTACTATTGTCTTATTTTTAGTTCAGCTTGCAGCGATGAAACTAGTAAAATTTCTGTATTTTTTATTTCATGTGTATAAATCGGCATAGAGAAACACATATTTAAGATTTTTTTTAAAAAAATATTAATTTTTTCAATGCTTGGTGCGATATGGGTTAAATGAAACTTTTTATAGCTAGATGACTCTAAATTTGTAATTTTGGATATACTTCTAATTAGTCATAAATAAATAATCATAATCTAAAGATATGAAGTATGAACTCTCCATCCTTAAGTGAATATGAAATTAATTTTTTTTCTTAATATATTACTTTCTGTACGAAATTTACTGGGTATACAAATATATATTTTATATAACGCACTTATTCTCCTCACATGTAAGGTTAATTTTTTGAACTGAATTTGTATTTTCTTATTAAAGATCAATGAACATTGTTGTAAAAAATTCTATGTAAACCGGTTATTACAAAGTCTGAACATTCCGGTTAACACAAAGTCTGGCATTAAAATAATTCACTGAAGGTATAATTATGTTTCTTTTAAAGAAGCATTCTTTGAAGTCTCATTAGCCTCATTTCGAGATGTTTAATTTTTAATTTTCTTCAGCATAGTTTATATATTCAAACAAATTCAGAAATGATTTTTTTTCGTAGAAACTGACTGTCTTTACCTAAAATAGAAAATGATTTTTTTTCTATTACGAACAGAAATTCTTCAAACGTAACCATTGTATTCGAGAGAATTTAGGCTGACATTTTTTTCATTCTCTTGTAAGATCAACGACTCACAATATAGAAATCATTTTTCATGTTCTGTCACTTTCTAACTTGACAGATTGTTTATTTATTTTTAGGTCAAACTTTTGTAAGTATGTTGTTTAAAAATGATCTAGAAACCAAAATGATTAATAATGTACTTCTCTGCGTCAGAGCACACATTTTCGGATCTTTAAAACCGAAAAAAAATTCGACGGGAGGCTGTCTCTGCAAAACGGACGCTGGGATTGTGGGGCGTAGACTTACTTACTTAACTCAATAGTGACATTCTGTGACTAAAGTTGTTCTATGTGACTAAAGTAGCTCTATGCGACTTTGAGATATGACCTATGCTCTATGACCTTTCTCTGTTAAATGAAAAAAAACCAACTCAACTCAATTAAATCGATGGAAAGGACAGCTGAATTAAATCAACAAATGGTAATAATAATTAATTAAGGACAGTTAATTAATAGATTACTCACCTGTGACTAAAGTAGCTCTATGTGACTATGATTTATGCTCTATGACCTTTCTCTGTTAAATTAATTAATTAATCTGAAATAAATTAATTATTAATCTGTTAAAACCCAGTTAATATAACGCTCACAACCGATGCGTGTGCGTGTATTGGTCGCTGTGACGTCATCAAAAGTCTTTGTGATTTTCACCCAATTTGCAGCTCGACTGTGACTAAAAGGCTGTTAAAAATTCTAAAATTATTTTTGCAATCTTCAATGTCTATCTTTCTTATTAAATGAAACTGAAACCAACTATCTATGTTATTTGGTTGAGGAGCTATAGGCGTTTAACTTTAGCACAAAATTCGACGTAATTCAATGATTCTTGAGTAATATTTCGCGTAAACCTCAAATTGATAAATGAATTGTCTTAGTATGCGTGAGCGCGTTTATTGGTCGCTGTGACATCATCAAAATTTTTAGTGATTTTCACCATCTTTGAAGCTCGACTGTGACTAAACCGTAATTCCAAATTCTAAAATTCTTTTTTGCAATCTTCAATATCAATCTTTCTCTATTATGAAACTAAAACCAACTCTCTTTGTTATTTTTGCTGAGATGTAGACTTTTAAAAATACCAAGAAAATCGTTAAAATTTTTTCCTTCCCCGACACACCATTAGACCGCTATGCAGAGACGTAAATCTACGACAAAAATCAATTTTGTTTTCAGACAAATTAATTATTGATTTTGTAAACATATACCTTAGAAAAACTGTAATAATCTTAAACGTCTTAAAATTAATAAAAATTGAATCAAACTATTCTGAAGAACGTCATTCCTCTTGACGCAGTGCAGTAACTCTATGGATTGAAGTTCTGCATTAAGCATGTGCACATAAATCACGTTTCGGAATATTTTAACATGAAGCACCCCTCTATGTTTAAAACAATACAGAGTTCCAGATATATTATTTAATAATTACAAAAACCGAGCATATATATGGGTCTCTGCGCTTTGTATTTTAACGTAGGACTATGTTTTTCCCATTGGGGTCTCAGGAAGGAATTTGATTCACACTCCAAAACGCCGCAAAAAACGTTGTATGGGAGATTCTCCATATCTCGGTAACTACATATGCTAAAAAGCCAACTAATGTTTTTTTAGATATAAAGGGTAACAACAGAAGTTACAAAAAGAAAAGAAAATCGGAATTGTATTTCAGCGACTATTGAGTCGCAAAGTTGGGCAAAAATACGCATGTATTGGTGACGTGATACTCTTTATCTCGGTAACTACATATGTTAAAAACATAACTAATGTCTTGTTTTAGAGATAAAGGGTAACAACAGAAGTTTCAAAACGATATAAAAACGAATTGTATTTCAGCAACTATTGAGTCGCAAAGTTGGACCAAAATACGCATGAATTGGTGACGCCGTCCTCTATATCTCGATAACTACATATGTTAAAAACATAACTAATGTCTTATTTTAGAGATAAAGGGTAAAACAGAAGTTACAGAAAAAGGAAAATCGGAAAAGAGCCACGCGAGTAAAGTAGTCCTATGCCTTTAACATCGGCCGGAAAAAGGCAACCCCCCCCCCCACACACACACATTTTTTACAAAAGAAATTCAATAAAATATCTCTGCATAAAGCAAACCCATAAAAGAACCCATTTTTTCACTAAAGAAAAATGAAAGCGTGTTTGAAATTCCTATATTGAGAATCTTTTATCGCAGAAATCCGAGCGATTATATTTGTTCTTTAACTGCTTTTTCACAGCAACATTGGACTCCTTCTTCTCCTACTGGTTACTGCTTTTGTATTCCGATAGCATATTTTGGCTATAAATTCGGCTAAACCATCTCCTTTAAAGTTTTGGGCACTTTCTTTTTCAAAGAGCATCCGTCAATCCTTTATTCAGGCATCATCCATTTCGCTAGATAAAAGGGCTTAATAGACCATTCAAAGCAGAAAAACATGCCATTTCGGTTAAGAGGAATATCAAGATCTTGAGAAAAAAATGAGAGCAATGTAAAAGGAGGACACAAAGGATTTTTATGGAAGAATATTTGTACAAGGAAAATTGTCTTTATGTCATAAACCCTGAAACAATTCCTTTTTTTTTTTATTTTCTCGTATACGAAGAAAAAGTATTATAATCATCAAAATTGATGAATCAATTTTGATGAATCTTCATGTTTCAAACTTCCATGAACCCCGAAACAAGTTTTCTGAAATTATGTCTATTCATTTGTCGGAATGGGAACAAGGTAACTCAAAAACAATTCTAGCTAGACAGATGAAATTTTGTATGTACTCATTACACTAAGTTCTTGAGCAAATCCGCTGAAAGGAAATCGTCATCGGTGGCTTAGTGGAAATGTGCCGACTTTGGTACCGGAGGGTTCCTGGTTGGAAACCCTATTCCACTGAATATCCGTTGTATATTTGAATCATTGCAAGTTAAGGGGACATACGACTCTTAAACCTCGAAAAATTGGGGGAAACTGTCAAATTCGATATATTATATCTCTGAAACAATGCAATTCACAAACTCACTTTTTCTGCTCTAGAAAAATATATGTTCTTTCTCTTATAGTACACACATTTTCAAACCTTTATATTGTTATGTATTTTTTTGAGAGAGTAATAAATATGGGTATAATTTTTGGAGAAAATTGACCTTGCGCGCATGATTACGGATAAAATATTGATCTAAACACAATATTCTGTGTATCTAAGTAATCCAAACAGTCTGTTTAAGAAACTGAACCTCAATTTATTAACATTTAAATTTAATTTCTATTTCATATACCAATTTAAAATAAAAATGTTACAAATTGTTAAAATTTCAAATTCTCTAACCTCTCTCCCCCCCCCAAAAAAAACTTCCTTGGAGAAAATATGTACAAAAATGTGGTTCAATTTGTAGAACATAGCACAATACATATTCTGTAAAAATGTTATGCAAAATTATTCAACAGTTCTTGAGATATCGTGCGCGCAATATCAAAAATTCACATTTTGAGATATAGCGCTTTAAAGATGTGGCCATATTCAGTGTTTACGTTGAATAGATGATACATTTTCCTTCATAACTTTCACAATTTTGGGAATTTTTTTAACGCGGATTGTTTTAAATTGTTCAGAAAAGACAGGGAAATAATATATGTTTTTTCATAAAATCGAAAATTTTCGAAGTTTAACAGTCGTATGTCCCCTTAAATCATACGCAGGGGGTCAAACGCCCTCTCGTTGGTGTGGTGCGGAAGTTTGAAGAAGGGATACCACACCCAGTGTCGTCTTGCCATCTGTTCTCGTTCAAAATGAAGAGGTCCTGTCCAAAATAGACCTCGTGTCCTTCCTAATCGGACGTTATTATAAATAAACTAAGCCGAAAAGAAATCGGTATAACCACTTGCACGTGGAAACGATAACCGAAAAATTTAAATAGCTAGACGTATGACATTTGGTATAACGTTTTATTATCAGGATTGTAGATGTGCTTCATGTTTTGAGCCCAGTCTCTCAATCGTTTGACTGTCTGTCAGTTTAAATTTTCGGGTGCAAGTGAAAGCGATAACTGAAACATTTAAATAGTTAGATGCACGTCATTTGGTACAAAGTGTTATTTTCAGGATTGTAGGTGTGCATCAAGTTTTGAGCCCAGTCTCTCAATCGTTTGACTGTCTGTCAGTCTGTATTTTCGTTGCAAGTGAAAGAGAGAACTGAAAAATTTATATAGCTAGATGTATGACATTTGGTACAAAATTTTATTATCAGAATTGTAGATGTGCATCAAGTTTTGCGCCCAATCTCTCAACTCTTTTACTGTCAGTCAGTCTGTATATTAGGGTGCAAGTGAATGCGATATCTCTGAAACGCAACGACTTAAACAAACGAAATTTGGCATGCACTCTTTACACCAAATTATGGAAGAAATCCACCGAAGGGAAATCTGTATATCCGCATGCACGTGAAAACGAGAACTAAAAAATTTAAATAGCTGGATGTATAAAATTTGATGCATAGTTTTCTCATCAGAATTGTACATTTGTACCAATTTTGAGCCCAATTCGTCAACTGGTTGAATGTCTGTCGGTCTGAACATTCGCATGCCTGTGAACGCAATAACTCCTAAACGTTACGACTTAGACAAACGAAATTTAGTATGTGGTCTTGTAACTCTAATTGTAGATCTGTATCTAATTTAGGATTCGATCGGTCGGAAAGAAAGCGTTCAAAATGCATATCTGGTTTTCTTCATCATACAACGAAACACAAATCTCGCCATATTGTACCGTGATGTGCAAAGATCGGAAAAGGGAGAGGTAGGACACTCCCGTTTGTATTGTTCCCTTTCTCCCTGCCGCGCTCTTCAAGGCAATAAAAATCTAAGTACTCTTGGTGGCCCTGACCTAATTTCTTTGTACGTTTTGAGATGTTACCAATTTAGTGATACAGTGATCTCTCACTTATGCGCGGGCGCAGGGGTCAGCGAGAAAAAACGCGCATAAGTGAAAAACCACAAAAGGGAGCGTAAAAGTGAAACATCAATAGAGTGTATATATATTGTTAATTAATACTATGTATATGCGACTGAAAAATATAAATAAAATTAGTTTCAAAATGGAAATACGTGTATAACTTCAGTTAATTATTTTTTAAGAACACAAAGAACTTGGAAATTCTCCCGATTTTTAAAAATCTCTCTCAATGTCGATTCTGGGACGTTAAAATACTCAGCTGAAGCTTTTTTTGAGGTACAAGGATTTTCTTCGAATTTTTTAATAACATCCATTTTAAACGAAAGCGACAATTTCATTCTTTTCGCCATTTTAAAATGTAACCATCTAATCAAAACTCCAAAGATGTTTCTTTTTGTTAGCTATCAATGCCACGCGGTACATACCGTACTAACCTCTCTAATTGGCTGCTGTATAAATGCGACTTTTGCTGACGTCAATCACAAGAACCCCCATGTATACCCTTGTGTATATGTTAGAGGAATGCGTTCCTGGAATCTCAAGGGCAAGGAAATGCATGCCTAGAAGCAGAGCAAAAATGGTTTTTGTTCTGTTGGAAAAAAACTGTTTGAACTAAGAAAATTTTTGCGACGCGCATAAATGAGAGGTTCTTTTTTGATGCGGCGCATAAATGAATAATAGTTATCGTTGTTTTCCTATATCCCTGTCCGGGACCGCCGAAAAAACGCGCATGAAAGAGAGCGCGTACAAGTGAGAGGCCACTGCACATAGGAACAATTTTCAGTTCACAATTGTTACTTTTCGAATGCTTCTGCTTGTAACCATTCTTTGGATCAATCCTCGTAAATGACTCACCATTTCGCTGCAAAAATACATTTTTGACGTAGACTTACGTCTCTCCATAGTTGTCTAATGGTGTGTCGGGAATGAAAAAATTATGACGCTTTTCGTGTTAAAGTTAAACGCTTATAGCTAGGCAACCAAATAACATAGAGTGTTGGTTTTCTTTCATTTAACAGAGAAAGGTAGACATTGAAAACTGCAGAAAGAATTTTAGAATTCGGAATTACGATTTAATCACAGTCGAGTTGCAAATTTGAGAAAGTCACGAAGAAATTTACATTGATAGTCACATAGTCACACTAGACTAATAGTCACTATAGACTATAGAGTTAATAGTCACATAGAGCTACTTTAGTCACAGAAAGTCGCAGTTGAGAAAGGTAAGTAATTCTACGCCCCTCAATCCCAGAGGCCCTTTTGCAGACACAAACTCCCGTCGATGATGAACTGATGGCAAAATTCACTTTCTAGGCAATATACAGCTTTGAGTTCAATCAATTTGGAATGTATATAAAAAATTATAATTTGAGATCCAGCAATTATTACGAACAAGTAGCTGTTAAACTCTGTTGATGATTACGTCTTTAAATTTTAAATCAAACGTGAGGAAATGAGCGGAAATATTTCAGCTCATATCTAGTATATTTCAGATTAGAAGCCTTCGGCGACCAGCTTGTTCACCGGAAATACATTTTCAACTGAATCACTTATGTATAAATTGATATTCATGCTTCCCCTTAACAAAGTTATTTTGAATTTCAAATTTTGATAAATATTTAGCTCATGTTCTTTCAGTAACCTTGTGCCTATTCTTTTCGTTGTCAGTATGAATAGCCCTGATGGAGTCGAGTAACTGCCCATGTCATGTAGCATAAAATTTCCCGTTGTCAACATCGACTTCACTCCCTTATTCCTCTTGCAAAATATGCATTTGATTTTAATTTTAAAATGTCAAGGCACATTTTACGTGCAAGAGCATGGTAGTTGTATGAAAATATGCTGATTAAAACATATCATTAAACATAACGATATTAACTTAGTTTTCAACAATGAAAGAGAAACATGCAAATAAGTATTTGTATAAACAATGAAAACGGTTTGAATTGCGTTGCAACAATGAAAAGTATTGTTGTAAATTATGTCGAAAAATAATTTTTAAAATTTATTAAAATAGGAGAAAAAATTGTACGTCAACTAAATTGATATCATTGAAAGGGTATTGTTTTTCGATTTCAGATTGTGTAAAAATGATTTTTGTATTGTAATATTTTCGAAAGTTATTAAGGGAAAACGCCAAAATTCGTTTAATTTTTAATAAATTAAAATTCTAACTAAAATTTCAAAAAGGGACTACGAGGTGCAAATTCCCACCCTCCAAAGTATGTTTATGCTAAATTTAGTAGCTCTAGATCAAAAGGATTGGCTTGTAGAGAGAAAACACACATGCACACAAACACTCCCCTTTATTATTAGTTGAGATGAAATTTACACTCCTGCTCAAAAAGTAAACAGGTAAATAAATAAAATAATAAGGCAAAACTCGGAATAAAACAAAAACTATTTAATGGATGTGCGTAAAAGTTGTACACGAGGTAGGTGTGGCATTACCAAACCACATATCACACAATAAAGCAAAGACAAACAAAAACACATATATTACGGCCTTCGTGGCAAGACAGCCTAAATTGGTAGACAGAATGTGCAATGGGATCACACGCTAATAATGTGTATGATATCCTCTAGCTGAAATGCATGCTTAACAATGGGGAGGCATGCAGTAATGGCCATTCCTGTAGTAAGGCTTATTGGAGCTCATTGAGGGTGCCTGGTGGCACACTGAGCCTTGCAATCCGTCTTCCCAACATGTCCCACACATGCTCTATGGGATTCAGGTCCGGTGATATAGAAGGCCACGCCATCTGTGGAATATTTTCGTTCTCCAGATAACTCCGCACCAATCGTGCTCTATACGGGCGAGCGTTGTCGCCCATAAATATCGAGTCGGTTCCCATTGCAGCGATAAAAGGACGCACAAGAGGGTGTAGGATTTCGTCGCTATATCGGACAGATTTGACGGAACGCCCAGCGAACAAGTAGAGGTCGGTTCGTTGCTATCTATACCCAGACAAGTAACCCACCACCCCTGTAATGGTCTCTTTCGACGATATTTGGCGCCCGATAGGGTATCCCTGGCTCTTGTCATATAATTGCCCTTCGGAAATTGTTCTGGATGTTAAATGGAGACTCATTCGTAAAGAGTACGTGGCCCTACTTCTCTGGTGTCACGGGCCCAATGCAACCTCGCTCTGACTTGCGCTGGGGACAAAGGCACACAAACAACAGATCGTCGTGCGAACAGTCCTCATTCATGCAGTCTGCGCGACACAGTTTGGCGAGATATGGGCCTTCCTCCAGCAGCAGAGAGCTGCGATGCCAGCTGTCGCGCTGTTAGTGTCCTCCGGCGTCTGGCACATTGCAACAGGTAGCGATCGTCTACCGTTGTGGTGATTCTCCTGCGTCCAGGCCCACGTCTTCTACTGGCGTTTTCATCCCATTGGTAAAGGTTCCACAGCCTATGGATGACACTACGATGCACATTCAGCGCTATGGCAACAGCAGATAGCCTTGCACCAGCCCACCAACGCATCTCATCGTGCAAATGGTTTCTTCTACTCATGCTTTCCGCTTTCGGTATTGCGGATTCCGCGGAAATATCGCTGTTTGCGAATTGAAGCATAGGTCCGGCAAGCCTCTTTCTAAGGCGTTGCATTGTGACCGCGGAATTGCGTTTTATGCTAATTTTGGTTGCCTCTTTGCATTAGGCGATGGAACCTCTACCTCATACGTAAATTTTGTGTTTTAATTCACCGTTTTGCATGTGTGCCTCGTCTTTTCGTGCCTGTTGCTTATTTTTTGAGCAGGAGTGTATTTACCACTTCACTCTATTTTTCAAGGGACAAATATTCCCATGTTCTTCTTTAATCTTCAAAAAAGTTTTATGCCTGACTAAACGCTAGAGTTTTTGTATCATGTTATCATAAGATCGATCATGTTGACTATTTCTTTTATTTTTATGAGTTAAGTAAGCCTTGATTCAAAGAGGTCATTTATCTTATGTGTAACGTAAAGATAGTATACAACCTCTTAACAGAGTACTGTTAAAATAAGCATCATAAGGCAACAGAAATCGCTGAATTTATTTAAGTCTAAGAAAGACCTAAATATATGGAATCTATCAGACACAACCAGCATCTCTGACAGATACACAAAGGATTTTTTTCCGGTTGATTTGACATTGAAAATAAAACGGAATAGAATATATTTTTAAATCCACCTGGGAAATTCCTTTCGGTTTCAAGTCGTCCCTCTAGAAATAAAAGACGATGGAACATTTACGTCAGATAAGTGTCAAATCATGTAGAAAAGGAAGAGAAAAGAAACAAAGGAATGGAACTACGAATAGCTGCAAAGGAATCGAAAAGAAATGTGTTCTCTTGACAGAAGAGGAAATATATCAACACATGAAAAGAACCTGCCTGTCAAAATTCATGAAATATACAGGGGCTTACTGTCGGCTTCTTCTATTTCAGCTAGATTTTAAAAACTAGAGAGGCTGCAGCATAAAATGACGTAAATTTAGCTCGAAATGGAACAGGCGGGAATCATAAATTACCGCAACGATTCAGAGATAAAATGACGCAAATGGCGATGAAATGATGGAATTTAGAGACATTTTCGTCTCAATAGATCAGATCTTGCTGTTTTCCAACCGATAATAGAAGATGATTTGAATAAAAATTCTGAATAAAGAATATGCCGATTTATAGGTCAATATACTCTCAATATGTATATTGTAGTAGAATTATTGCACTGTGTGGGGAAATATTTTACTATATTTTCAAAATTCGATGAATTATGAAGAGTTTCATTACAAAAACAATACATTATTTTTGATATTTTCCACAAGAAAAGACATTTTTTTTCAACATAAGTATTTACACAAGTATATACAATACCAGATACATTCAAATTCATTGACATCGATTTCCTCTTCAATATTTTTTCTTTAGCGTTGCTAGGTCATGCTCATAGCAGACAAAGATGGGGTTGCCATTCTATTTTATTTAACTTTTGAAATATATTGGTGCCGAACAACTTTTTAATTAATTTTTATGACCAATAAGTTCATTCATTTAATTAATTTATTTTAAAAATATTTTAATAAATAATAATGTTGACATAGATAATTTTACAATTATATATTTTAATTAGTTACAAATATCACAATATTATTTCTGTTATTTTAGCTGTGTATCATGGAACAGGAAAATCAAATTCGTATGAAGAGGATTTCTTCAATCACATTAGCTGGATTAAACATAAAGGGGAAGATCAAATATTGTATTACCGCATTCATCCTATTCACGGATGGAAGAAAATTTCGCAAACCCGAAGTTGGAAAATAAGAAAACAAATATTAGTCAATGATAGCTGGAATAAATTTAATTATAGTCTGAGCACAAATTTCGAGTCTACTACTTTTAGACGATTTTACACCGGAAAGGGGTGTTAGGCAATGAGACATATGAGCGCATTTCCGGAGTTTTTTGTTAGATCACGCTCAGTTAAATTTAAACGTCACCCTTCCATTCTTCACTTCCCCACCTATTTTGATGAAAATAACACCCCCCGGCGCATGCGCAAAAGCTCGGAAGGTTTCCGAATCCGTTGCTATACAATACAATAATTATTTAGATATTATAATAGAATCTTTTAAACCACAACAGATTTTCAGCTGTTTTTACTTACTGTTCAGCTGTTTTTACTGAATGTTGAAAATCTGAAAATGCAAGTCATGCGAATGTCATTTCTGGCTCCAGTATTTTTCACTTGGGGTTACGATCCATAATTTGAGAGTCGCTGATATAAGGCTTTGTGTTGGCCAGGAAACGATTTTCGTATTTTGCAAGGAGATTTCCTATTTTTTGATGCATATCTATGCATAATCAACAAGTTGTCATTCCGTATCTATATGGAATTACTTAATAAAAATTTAAACTGTAGATTCTTTTAAAAAATAAGGTTTTATTTTATAATATTTATTAAGTTTTGAATTCAGATATATAAATTTTGTGTATAGAATAATCTAATTTATTTGTTATCAATGGAAACACCTCTGTACAAAATTAGACATTCGTACTAAGTTTTGATATTCAAAATCTTTCGGAACATCATCACTTTTGCTCTGTTTGCGAATCTTCTCAACATAGCTAACGAATTTACTAGTAGGAAAATGTCTTTAGGTTAGAATATACCTTTGAATGCTTCATTAGATTGATAATTGCCTATGACCATAACAATTTTCTCTCAGATAACAGGGAAATTACTAAATAATTTTTGAGTTTTGAAATGATATAGCTTTAAAAGAATTAATTACACTAATCGGAAGAAAAGATGAAACAGAAGTTAAATTTTTTAATTCCATGCTTTCCCTTTTGTACATAAACCGTCAGAATGAAATAAAACTCATTGCTATCGCTGAGCAGTGAAAAGAAGCATGAGAACTATTTTTCTCATTCCATATTTTAAAATGGCGACTATTGCGTAGAAGACCTTCTGGGTTTTAGAATATACGAAATCTTAATCGTTTGTGTCAGTGCAGCAGGAATTCCGCAGATAATATTGGATATAATTTGTCTTCCATCAGATCATCGCTGTACGTTGAATTTGCCAATTAAAGAACATTCGAATTTTGGTTGGAAGATAAAGCATTTCAACGGATTTAGAAGATAAAGTTAGTGACTTTGTCGTACGAGAGAAATCAAAATATTGCTCTAGTCAGAATTAGATATTCCACAACTAACTGTATTGTAAATTTACATGACGATCACATCCGGCATCTTACTGCATAGAGTTATTACAAGAAAGGAAGCGAGAACTAAATATATCGTCACCTCTAAGGACCGGATCCCTGATATCACAAGAAGCTCTACAATATCCACACGATATCTTTACGATATTGTGCGGTATTCTGAATATCATAACCACATCGTGGCGATATCGCAAAATATCTTGTGCCGTCAGGGATGATTGGACTGCCGTTTAGATGTTTATCTCTAAACGAAAGAGCAGGACATTTGCAACTATTCGAAAAAAGTTTGAAATGATTCTGTTTCTTCTGAATTACTGTTTATAGTTGCAATACTTTTTGAAACACAGTGAGTTTAAGCTACATGATAATATTGTATTAACTATGTACTTTGATGCAAAATGTAGAAAAAAAGCGAAAGATCGATGTATCTGACATTCAATCGAAATAACTATTATGTAGGAAAATAAAGAAATATTTTGATCCTAGTACTATTGCAAAAAGTTTAATTATTCGTCCAACAAATAAACGGAAAAAGTTGTGAACATCATATAAAACCAGTTTGAAAAAATTCTTTGTAAAAATTTTCACATTTGAAAAATATAAGTTTTTTAATGTTCGGCAAATTATCATGTTAATGGAATTATTGCAGCATATATTGTTTTACTAAAAGAATAACCATTTTTTAAAACAAAGGAAATTAGATGTCATGTTTTATTACTTGGATTATGAGACACGAAAGAAGACAGAGCGATTAAATTTCGGTATTCGCTTGGGTTAATTTATTACATTATGTGTAAATTTAAAAAGTTCGAAATGAAAGGAAAACAAAACCAAATTTAACTTTTTATCTTTTCACTAAACATATATCATCGGTATAAACAGATTTGTGGGTAGAAAAGGCTGGCTTTCCTATTCGGTGATAATTCATGATACTTGACAAATGCCTTCCGTGCAGGAAAACAAAAGAAGCAAAGTCCCCAGGGAACCACCGCAGCTGAACAATACCTCGTTTGCGATGGAGACACGAACATTTATTTCCCTGCATCTTGCATACTTTTATGAGATTTGTGGGTCGACTACCGCGCAAACAAAAATGTGCTTTCTTCGCGGCAATAAGTTGGATGTATAAATTCTATTTATCTTGTCATTTACACGGCGAAACCGAGCGAAAGTCGCAAGAAATGAATAATCGCCAAGTTTGGCGGTGTAATTCCTCATCTAGCATGGAGGAAAAAACGCGCCGGAATTCCCGCTGAAAATAAACAGAAATGAAGAAAGAAAGCGAATTTTTTCGAAAAAAGTTTCAAGAATAAATCAGAAGACATTGCATAACACTCTGTTGCAATTGCTTGGCTTTCTCGGTTTTACTTTCTTCTGCTTGTTCGCATTTTTGCTTCTTCCATAAAATTTGTTACTTGAACAGAGCAAAAATTGTTTCTTTTCACTATTACGTGTGTGTTTGATTTCTCTTCAGAATGCAATCGGAATATCAAAATAAGTTGGCCAGAATTAATGTGCATGGATCATTTTATTGGTGCATGAAGGATTACTGCATGCGCTTGTACTGGCGATGATAAATTGTAGAACTCCAGAAGATCTAATTAATAGTCATTAGATTGATTAAGACACTGAATAAGAACTCATCATGAGGTAATTATTGTACTTGAAGAGTAAATATATGTAAATTAGAAATGGAAATCTCCCAATAAAGAGATAAGATAACAGAGACCTTAAAATTATATAAATGTAAATATCAATCTAAAAAATACTTTTTGAATTCATTTTCAAATGTAATGGCTTTAATTGAACAAAGTTTTGTAATTCAAAAGCAGAAAAGGCTTTGTAATTTTCTTATATCACTTCTAGGCTCTTAATTTGTTTCCAAATTTCAACATTAAGAAGCTGCAGAGTTTTCCCCGGTACTTTCACGAATAATTATACGAAAGAAGAGGGTTTTGTGCTCAGCTTCGTATTATAGTGAAGAGAATCGAGAGTTCAATTCGGGCATCAACCCTTTAACCGAGTGATTCAAAATTTGATGCAGATTTCTGCAATTTTGGTTAGTTATACAACTAATTGTGTATTTGAGTGGTGTTGTTCATACACGCGCAGACAGTCATATAAGTCAGTCTACCCTTTGACAAATTTAGGTCAAAATTAAATAGAAATACATATATTTGGTGTAAATTTCTTGACTGCGTTCAATCAGAGATTGATCGTTTCGAAGATATCTCTTTTACATCGACTTATAGACAGACTTCAATATGTTAATACTTTGACGGATTTGATCGAAATTTCGATCCGAATCTACAATTCTAGCCTTCGGTCAGGTGCAATACAAATGTTAACAAGTTTGGGCTTAACTCATTTGTGAGATTAAAACATAAATATTTGCTTAGGCTTAAGGAAAAGCTTACAAACTGAAATATTTTGTAATACAAAGCTACATTTGCGATTTTAAATAACTTTTTTATTTTATTTTCCTGCAGTTTCAACTAACAAAATGTCCAGGAAGAAGTCCCCGTATGGTTCCTTAGCAATAACAACTGTTGTCGTTGAAAGCTTAAAATAATTCCATATTTTTGAAACAACGTATTGGAAATAAAAATCAATATCATTGAATTAAGGGCTAGGACACAGGTACACAAACTTTTGCATGTATATAAAAAGGAATATTGACAAAAATTCGGGGAATCAAAAATACAAACGTAATCAGATTAACGCGCCTTTCAAGTACATTAATAGAGCGCTAAATAAAAACAAGGATACCCTGTTGTGAGTAGTAGGACGCCAGGAAACTACTAGAGGTCCCACAGCTTTTTTGGCAAAACACGCACTCAGACACAGAAAAATATGGGCGCTTCAATCTCACAAATTAGTTCGCCCATCTGAAGGCTTGTGATAAAAACATAAGAAAAGCACAGTTCGGGTCCGCGGCGTAGAATTTTCGTAGAAACGTCAGGATAAAACAGACCAGATACCACAGACCTTTTCTACATGTGATAAACTTGTGATTTATCTATTTTGTAACCATTATACTACTCTATGTAAATATTGTATTCAAGAGATTTATAATTAAATTACATATCAACGCGAAATACTTGTTCGATGATTTTATCCCGACGTTTTAACAAAAAATCTACGTCGCGGACCCGAAATGCGCCTTTCTTATGTTTTATTTAGAGTAGCATTTGATGTCGCCATCTGTTGACAGTATATAGAACTACATTTCGCGCATGCACAGTAAAATATTATTTACTACAAATGCTCATATTTCCCGTAATATTCAGATTTTTGAATTTAAATTTTAATATAATCTTTCTTTCACGTTTTGCCAAGTATTGTGTCAGTTTCGTACAATTCGAAAGAAAATTCTGCATGCTGTAATCAAAAAACATGCAGAGTTTGAAATTTTCAATTTAATATCGATTTTTACTTATATACTTATAAATATTTTATAGTCTCACTTTGTGACCTAGTAACACCATTTAAACTATTTAAAATGACACCAGAATCAACCTCCTAGCTAAACGCGTTTCTACGCCACACTTATTTATAACCATACATAAAACTAATTCATAACAATCCCGCGCATGCGCCTACACTCGTACCATGACGTCACAGGCAAAACAGATACTATGCGGCAAATTCTTACAGATATGATCTATCCGTTGTGCGGTCAACCATTCTTCTCGCATTATTAGTCTCGTAGTTATTAGCGATTCACTTCTGACGGTATTTTGTCACACAAAAAAATTCGACCGACTGTAGCTGTAACTAGCGAAAAGACATTTTCACGTCAAAAAATTCGCTGAATTTCATCCATCTAGCTCATATTGATTTTCAGTGATAGTGTTTACATGTATATAAACAGATAGACGGAAATAATTTTCTTTTGACAGAATTTTTGAAAAATTAGATACAAATCTAAATTTTAATGTGAAGACTAGAAATGTCATTGCTCTACCTAGTTCTATGTTTGAAACTTTTTGTGTTGACTTTGTTTAGTCGTTTTTCTTCGGAGACAGAGAAGTTCAAAGCCCTGACATGAATTGAAATATCATGGTCGAATTTTTGGACGACTACGGTGCTTCTCTTGCTATCCTTTGAATGCCAGAATTAAGAAACATGGAAATGGTAATAATTATTCTTCTGCAATTGCACCTGCGATATACGTGATTCGAGGATTTGCATTTGATCATTTTGATGTATCAAAACTTTCTGATTAAGCTGTGATAATTTGAATATATATATATATATATATATATATATATATATATATATATTATTATTATTATTATTATTTAAATTAAATTTTATTTTTAGTATTATATATTATTTATTTTTTTCTCAAAAATATTTTATTATTATTATGTTTTTAAAAGTACAAGTTAAAACACCGTTGGCCAAGCTTAGCATTTTTCCATTTCACTTGGCTTTCACTGTCAACCGCTGTGGTTAGCAGTTAAATGGAATTTATGATTCTAAGTTATTGTCGTGAAGAAAGCACATTCTTCTCTTCAGAAGTCGACCCACAAATCATTTAAAAGTATGAGGGATAGTGGGAAGTATATATGGGTGTCTCCAGCAATAATATGGTTACGATGCAGTTGGTGCTATGCTGTACCTTTCCCACACGCATAGATTTTGTCTAGTATCATCAATAATCCCAGCCAGATCAGCTACCGTTATCTATTTGAGGTCTGATTAATCTGCTTTTAAGCAATAATTCCCCAAATTTACGAGGTAGGTACGACCGTAGAATAGCGCGAAAGTCAGGATATTACTATGCATATAAAATATATGAATAATTTTATTCGCTAGAGGCAACGCTAGTAGTTCAGTTGCTTGGAAGTGAAGCATGTATTAAAGAATATAGTTTTCATACACATGCATACAAAATACAAGATTTTCGAGAATTGTTCGACGCATATCAATTTTAATAAAAAAGTAATAATGTTACATCTGCAGTCTTTTTAAATGAGAGAGAAAGTAATTTTTTTAGATAGGTAGCGTACTATTCCGACGTTCTAAATTTGTTACATCGACAGATTTCAATTCGCAATGGCCAATGCGCGTTTTCTGGTTTCCTTTACTCTTTCTTAAAAATCTCGAAAACTATTCAGTCTTCGAATTAAATTTTATTTAACAAATTAAAAAGCCTAAAATTCTCTACAAATGCATTCTTTTATTTTTCTTCTATCTTTAATATTTTGGAAGATAATGGATTGCAAAAATTGGAGATTTTCAGTAATTTACGGCCACCTAGGCTACTGTAACGGCGTGTTACATATCTGAAAAAAAATTTAAAATGCTCTCTCACTTAATAAAAACAGTAGATGCAACATTATTAGTTTTTTTAAAGTTAATTTTTGAAATGTGTCCAACAGTTCTCGGACACCTTGTACTACATTTGCTTGTAATCATAGGGCAAGATTGCTCAATTCGTACCACAGCCTAAATCATTCCTATTCCATTCTAACATTGTTTTCGTCGAATCAGCAACGCTGACGGCAGTGCGATGACTACTAGCATCGGCGTTATTAATTCCATTATTTTGTACCGAACTTCGAGGCGTTACAACCTAACCTCGAATAAAAATAAGTTTTGGGTAGTTTCGTTATAGTTTAAATGAATATTTCGTAAGAAGTAAAGCAATATTATTATTAACATCTCATTATATCTAAGGGTATCATTCTATGCTATTTGATGCCGCGGTGGCCTAGTGGTAAGGTCGCGGCCTCGGTGATGGAGGGCTCTAGGCTCGAAACCCGATCTACTGAAGATCTGCCGTGTGTGGGGCCTGCTGTACGCTAAATCATGCGTATGGGGTCAAACGCCCTCCCGCTGGTGCAGTGCGGAAGATCCAACCATGTGCCGAATTGGTGTAGATTCAACGGACTTCCCAGCGGATCATTGCGTTCTCTGCGTTACGATTTTCATAACACGCAGTTTACAGAATGTAAAAACCCGATCCAATGCAAACCCGATCTACTGAATAACCGCGTGTGTGGAGCCCTGTTGCACGCTGAATCATGCGTAGGTGGACAAACTTCCTTCCTTTGGTTTAGTGCAGAAGTCCCTAGTAGCACAAAGATATTGAACAATATTCTCAATATTGTTGAATACTGTGCAATATCTTATAATATCGAACAATATTGTACGATATCGTGGAGCAAGTTGTGCTACCTGGGGTTTGGTGAGGGGGTGCCAGCGCAGGCGTCATCCTCGTCATCTGATGGCGGTTCAAAATTGCGAGGTCCGTCCCAAAATAGCCCTCGTGTTTCTTTAGAACGGGACGTTAATATTACTAAACTAAACTGTGTTATAGGAATAGTTACTGCCATGCAGTAATGACGCTTTGGTTCAATTCATTCTTTTTATGATGCTTACTTAAAATTTGCCTTTGCTTAATTCGTACCACAAACTAGGCTTGAATCGTACCAGTTACGCCTAAAGGATATCTTTCACATCCAAACAACTTTCTTGTCTTGGACAGCTGCAATATACATTGATGTTAAAAATAATCTAAAATTTAATTCTTTATTTAGAATAACCTGCAATTTATAGACTTTTTCCTTAAGGGGTGCGACTTAGGCAAACTTACTCTACATTCCACTATAGATATGAAGATGGATGTGTCCCAAAATGGTTTTTATTTCCATGGTTTCATAAAATCTAACCAACACTTTTGATGATTCAAAGACTCCTTCTCAATGTAAAATTTCTTCACCGCAAGACTATGATTTTTTTTTAGTCCTTCTAGTTACAATGCGGTCCTCACTACGGTCTATAGTTTCCAAAACTTTAAGACCTTTTTAAAATTAGCGGATATTCCTAGTCTAGGTTACAATTGTCATTTGCTTTTCGGGTAAATTTAAATTTGAGGTTTCGGCTTCTTCAAAGGCGATTTTTTATGCACCTACATAAATACATCGACTTTTGAATCTTTTCTGTGATGACAACAGCTCATTGATATAATTGCAACTACCAGCTTCCAAATCTAACTACCTGGGAATATTGATAACTGCTATAGCATGAGTGATGACTATGAGACTACTTCTATAACATGAGTGACAGTTCCTAACTTCTTTTCGGAAAAATTATGAATTTGCTTCTTCCTTCTAAATTTGAGATTTGTGTCATTCTTTTACACAGTAAATATCTAAACTGAAAATAACAAATCGCTTAACTTCGAATTTGCGTAAGGTATTACTCTACATAAAAACACTTACAAATATACGCTCTTATTTCGTTCCCTTACAATTTGCTTAGTTTTCATTTTTATTAGAATACGAGAAATACAAATAGAAATAAATACAATCGAAGAAAAATTCTACATCAATGTTGGGATGAATCTCCTCATTTTAGACCTTCCTCAATTTGCAAATTAACAATTGTGGAATTTTAATTGTGTGCCAGTCCGATTATCTTGCTTGTTTACCAACATTAATAGCTCTCTGAGAATACAAGCTACAGAGGTGAAATCCAGACCAATGTCTTAAAATCAAGAATTTAAAATTTAATCTAATTTTGGACAATATTTGTAAAAGAATAAACTGCCTGTGCCTCTGTACGTATGGGAAATCGAAAAATTCTAAAACAGAGGTAAAAAAGGGACATCTAGTATGTTGTCATAACACTGTAAATGCAGATATGCATCAAATTTCGATGCAAATCATTCATTGGAAGAGTTACTGTACCCAAATGCACACCCAGTTCTCTTCATTATAGGACTAGTTTCTATAACTAGTTGCTGTTAGTGTTACGTGTAACCCATAGGACAGTCCCAATAAAAAATATGGGGCAAAGACCAATATGACAATAAATATTCTTAAAAATATTGAGAACTTTATCTGCTTTCATTTCATATTTTTTTCAAAAAAATATCAGCATTTAATAATTGCAAACAAAGTGTATTGGTAAACGAAAAGATACTGGAATCTTTTCATAGCATTTGCAATAAAATGCCATATTTCCTATAGATGTTGGGTATAACTCATGTTAGTCCTGTTAAAAGTATGGAGGATATATCATCTTAAGGCTATAAATAAATAAATATTTTTTAAAGAAAATCCAATATGTCTTCTTTCATTTTATTTTCTCTTATTATTAACAGCATTTAATATATCTCACAACGTGTATCGTAAACAGAAAAAATGACGGATCTACTGAAAACAAAGCATAAAGATTTATTAATTGAGAAAGTATAATCATTCGTAATTATTAATATTTTCATCTATATATTAGGGCTGAGTATTTTGACGATCAGAATTATTATAGCTAACATTTTAAATTCTACATTTATAATGTTGAGATTATATTAACTATGGACTGTCAATTTTTGGAAAAAGTAAAGGTTAGGGTGCAAAGACGTTCCTCCCGCCTTACGATCGCCAACTTTTTGTCGCTAACAGCAAGATGGCTTAGTGATGTCAGAACTTTGTTTTGAGTTCGCAATGAGCATTTTATTGTTGCCTTGTGCACGCAATGCCTGCGGCATCTCAAGTGGGTTCCGGGCAAATTGTTTAAAGAAAAAATAAAATTAGCGGCTTCCCTTTCAGCAAAGCGGGAAAATAGTAGCTTCGCCTTATCATTGAATGTTAGGATTGTAGGTTTTTTTTTAATTCCAAAGACGAGAATTTCCGCACGCAATGCTGCGACATTGCAAGTGTATTACGGACAAATTTTTGTAAACTAATGAAAAACATCAGCGGCTTCGCTTTCAGAAAGCGAGAAAATAGTGGCTTCGCTTTTTCATTGAATGTTAGGAATGTAGTTTTTTTTTAAATTCAGAAACGAGTATTTCAATTCCAAATGAAGTTTTATTCAAATTCGAAGAAATTGACCAATGAAATCGTAGATAGCACATACCTGACCAATGAAACCGCAACGATGAAGCGCAAAATAAAAAGATGACGATTCCTGCGCAAATAAAACAAATGTTCCGACGTCGCCAATCCGTCTTCTGCTTGGCGGCAAGGAATTGGCGAGCAAAAGAGGAGAGAAACGGCTGTGCACCATAAACTTTACTTTAACCTAAATATTAAATCTAATTTAACCTTTATATCTATCCACTTACCGTTAACTATCCCCTTTTCTACTAACTTCTTTGTCTGCTTTAGGCGGTATCAATTATTGTTATGCTGTTACTGAATATTTAAAGTTCTTGAGGAAAAATATATTACCGATTTTTGGAATTATGTCGAGCAATTCTACAGAAGGGTTGCTGAGTGACATATGAATTTGCTAGCAAGGCTTAACACAAGCTAATACGACTTTTCACATAAAAAAACCCACATCATTATTTCATAACATACTCTAGTCTTAGTGTCTATTACAATATCCTTCTT
Source organism: Araneus ventricosus (assembly GCA_013235015.1). Taxonomy (NCBI): domain Eukaryota; kingdom Metazoa; phylum Arthropoda; class Arachnida; order Araneae; family Araneidae; genus Araneus; species Araneus ventricosus. The sequence goes on along the minus strand of BGPR01007009.1, from coordinate 39,708 downwards.
CTCCCTGAGGTCAGTGGAGAATCCGGGAGGGGTTCTATTGGGCTACAGCCCCCCAAAGAGCCAAGCCAGAATTATTGATTTTATTTAACATCATAATAACTATTTTTTCTTAATTTACCTCTTTTTAAAAAATAATGGAAACGTTTCAACATTACTTTCTGGCTTGACAGGCTCGAAAATTTTCCTACTTTTGTAGTCATTCCACTAGCTTTGAGGCTGTCGAAGACATTTTTTGGCTAGTTATTTCATTGAAATTTTTATTAAATTATCGAAAGTATTGTATTGTTTTTTATGTTTCTTATTGTCGGGTGAGTCAATTCTGTAAAGTTAAAGAGTTTTGGTTTACTTTATCCTTGAGGTTTGACATTCATCACGACGATACAAAGTTTTTATGACCTAGATTCGCCACTGCCTGAGGTCATATAAAATTGATATGCCCTGAATGAAAAATTTTATTCCACGTGTAAGACAACATGTAGTAAATCAAGTAAAAGTTGATAAAACTTTCTCTAACTAATTAATTATAGGATATATCTGTGTAACAAAAATAGAACCGTTTATGCATTGCTGAAAACAAAAGTAAGGTTGTGTCATTTGTGTAAATGATGGATAACAGTAAATCTAAAAGTTCTTGACGATGAATCATTTCTTATCTATATTCAATGACACTTCGAGCAAATGTTATAAAGTTCGAGCTGCAGTTTACTTTTGTTTCGCGTATAATTTATCATTTAAATGAAGTTTTAGTCCATGAGTACTTTGACATAGTGGAAGATACTTTTGAAAGTCCTCTTTGGAAGCATAAATAATTAAAACGGTAGTCTTCACTGAGAAGTATTTTTCACAAGTGTCAAGTAATACAAGTAGGGCTCCAATTTATTTTTAAAATTTATTTTGGCAGTAACAGAGTTAGTGGCAACAGAACAACAAGATTATGGCATCAGAATTGTAAACATAATGTGTAATAATTATCACTTATCGCTACTTATCGCTATTCGCATTATCGTTAAATAAATATCTATTTTTATAATATTTGGCTATATTTTGATTCTAAATTTATATTTATACTCATTTTACATTTTAAACATGAATTTTATACCTTATAAAATCCGTGAGTGCTTTGACATAATGGAAGATAATTTCGAAAGTCCTCTTTGGGAGCAGCAATAATTAAAAAGGTATTCAAACTGATACAGGATGTCAGTTCTTCGGAAATTGGTGATAAATGATTAGCGAAAGTGTCATTCCTATTTTCAATCAGCAAAGAGTGAAGAACGGAAAATATACCTCCATTATTTTGCGTAGTGTTTTTAGTACTGAATATATGCATAATTTGTATGATGAAAATGCGATAGTGTTTATTTTAAATTTTATTTCGCAAAACCTAGATGCAGTTGTTCTACTAAACGCAAACAAACAAAAAATACTCGCCTACAGAGAAAAGACCGCGTAAAGTTCTGCAGTTGCTGGTAAAAATTATCAGTCCTTATTGACGTTGAAATCAAGATAAATGAAAGGGATTTCTTTAATAATTACCGAAAACAAATACATAAAAGAGAAATTCAATTCCTACCGTAATGTGAAGCGTTTTCTTTCCTCGTAGATTTACTCTATCGTCGCCAATTAATTTTACTTTAACAAACGCAATGAAATTTGCCTTGACTATCAAATGACTGAACTACTAATTCTACCTAAAATAATTATTTAAATATGTAAATATGGCAATCATATTTTTTGTTTGTAATTCTTTTGTTTAATAAATACATGCGCAAACATTTTAGTACTAAAGTACTGTAATTATAAAAACTTTTGCTTCATTAAAAGACATAAAAGTGAATTTATAACATTTCGGATACTCTAAAGCCACCAAAATGTTTTTAGAAATGTATCGTTTTTTTATGAACACAAATAGTGTCTAATAAAATAATAAGGAATTGCAAGTTTACATGTCATAAACAAATTAATTACGTTGTGATTTTATTTCATGTTTGAATCAGAATTCTTTTCCACCTGCAATAGCATATCCCCTAATTTCATGAAATCAATTTCAACTTTGTCATAAGGTGCTAGATGAAACATTATCAAACTTTATAAGTTGTAAATTGATTAATAAATTTAAAGGTATGTGTGAAATTGTATGATGAATTATATTATGAATAATATTACAATAAATATATTTGACCTTAAGCTTTTGTATGATTTTATCTGTGTTAGCAAATACAATTTACTTCAGTGCTTAGAACTTTTCCTACTGTCTATGGGAAAAAAGTTATGCATATAATTTTCTCATTTTTGTTCGTATGTGTGTGGTTTTTTTCTCAATTGATTAAGAGATTTGTACACCTTTTATATTATTTTTCAAATATGAGATTAATGAAATGGAAATGTTCAGTGTTGTGTTAAAAAATTTGCAAATCCTAACAACTCAAAAATGTTTTATATGCCATCTTTTAAAGTTTATTTGCACTTTTAATCTTTGCATTCCCAGGCATAAAGTTTCAGAAAAGAAAACGAGAATCACATTTTAAGGAGAAAAAAAGGGGGCTCAGTTTCGGTATTTGCACTGGGCGCCATTTTATGTAGGTACGCCACTGCTATCCCCCAGTAAGAAGATACCCTCAATGAGTTTGTTAGCAATGTTTCTTCTCTTTTAACCTTTCCATAAAAATTTTGAATTATTATTTTATATATATATATATATATATATATATATATATATA
>BGPR01007009.1:0-21494 GCA_013235015.1 Araneus ventricosus | reverse complement strand
ACAAATAAGAAACAATCATAACAGAATTGTAAAAAGCAAATAATAAATATAAAAAATTCGTAATTCCCAAAAGTCATGAAAAAATTCTGAGGAAAGAAAATGCCAAGAGTTCTTGTAGGGAAAAGGAGGAGACAATATAAAATAATATAAAAAACACAATAACGACACTATTGCAACGAATATGCAATAATGCTGCAATTCAAAGAGATTTATGGAAAATATCTATGTCATGAAAATCAATCAACGTTAATAATGGAAAGAAGGGATACAGTAAAAGAAGTATAAATGCTCATCAGGGGTAAATAAGTGAAATTTATAAACTGTTTGAGTGTTTTAGCTTTATGTAGCACTGGTCGCAGAAAGCATTAGATTTCTCTAATTTTAGCGGTTAGTATAAATTTCTTTACCCTGATGAGTAATTATACTCTTTTACCGATAAACTACCCTTTCCATAAATTTAACTTGATTGATTTTCATGATGAATCGATATATTATAAGCATGTAAAAAAATGACATGTAAAATTGCATTCCTTATTATTTTTGATTAACATACTTGTGTTCATAAAAAAACAATACATTTCTAAAAAATTTTGGTGGCTTTAGAGTATCCGAAATGTTATAAATTAATTTCTGTCTTTTAATTAAGCAAAAAGTTTTTATAATTACAGTATCTAAGTTTAAATGTTTGTGCATACTAAACATAAGAATTACAAACAAAAATATGATCTATATACATATTTAAATATTATTTTAGGTAAGAATTAGTAGAGTGATTTGATAGTCAAGGCAATCATTGTCGTTTGTTAACAGTAAAATTAATTATGACGATAGAGTAACTCTATGAGGAAAGGACGCTTCGCATTACGGTAGGAATTGAATTTCTTTTATATATTTGTTTTCGTTAATTATTAAAGAAACTCCTTTCATTTATCTTGATTTCAACGTCAATAAGGACTCATAATTTTTACCAGCAACCGCAGAACTTTACGCGGTCTTTTCTCTATGGCATTTTTTGTTTTCTGCTTTTAGTAGAACAACTGCATCAGGTTTTGCGAAACTAAAATTTAAAATAAACACTATCGCATTTTCAACATACAAATTATGCATATATTCAGACTAAAAAAACGCATGTAAAATGAGGTATATTTTCCGTTCTTCACTCTGTTTGATTGAAAATAGAAATGACATTTACGCTAACCATTTATCACAATTCTCCAGTGCATCCGTTCAGTATGAATCGGGGATACCGTGAAAAACCATCAGAAACCTCTGGGAGATAATCCTCAACCATCTTCCCGTATCTCCAACCCCACCGAGACACAAAGTTAAAGGCCTTCCCGTGAAACTTTAATTTACATTGTTGGGCAGAAAATCTTGAAACATAACATTACTTCCTATTTTTGCAGCTGAGATTCTCAGCAAGGTAAAAACTTTATCCTTAAGATTTTCCCACACTTTGTTGGAACTTCAATCATTTAAGCAACTTAGAAGAGCTTCAAAAGAGCTTCTATCTTTTAGTTATAATCAATTGATTCCTTACCTTAGCCCCTTACACTGTGCCCAGGGCACGTGCCCTACCTGCCCCCTTGCCTGCAGCCATTGGAGTGATAGTGACCTGAACGATCCGAGTACTATCTGAAAAATTCGTGGATTCCAGGGTCCACACTTAAACAAGCTCATTTACGGAAGGAAGTTGATGATGGATGATTGTATCTTGAGTATTTGTTGGAGAGGCAGCTTCTTTTCGCCAATGTCTGTGTGATGACCTGGCTTGTCATGTCGATGTATGCAAGGAGAAAGAATATTGAAATTGTCTAAATATTCAACATTGATTTTGATGAATATATTCCTGTTTAGATCTTCTCGTCTGGGAAGAAAACTTTTGAAACCATGACAGTCTACCCAATTTTATTTCGAAACGATAACTTCGGATAAGCAGTAATCTAGATAGATGAATTATAGTCGAGGTCCTGACAGCAAATAGTACGACTTTGTATGTCACCAAAACACCACTATAGCTCGAAATAGAACGATTTAGAGAAATTTAGTAGGACTTTACACGAGAAATGAAATCAATTTCAAAATTTTGATGAATTCCATCCATGAAGTTGGCTTTCTGTCGATCTGTCAATTCTTTTGGAAAATATACTCAAAACTACTAAGGAGATTTTAGTATATAATCTTGCCCCAACATCATAGATTTATATAAAATGTTTATTAAAATTTTAAAAAACTTAAATAATAATAATAACACAGGTCTGCGATGAAAACATTGTCTAAAGCGGCGTTTTTTGATAGTTTTTGGTTGCTGATTACTGGAAAAATAATGAAAAAATTCCATCACGTACAGATTCATCAACAATCGCAACCTATTTTACGAAATTGGGTGTTGACAAAAAAAGTATTATATATGAGTTCGATGAAATATTTATGGACTCAAAATAGAAATCTGAGGATTAAACTGCCAAACAAGAAAGAAGAATCTATTTCAATCCAGGATATTCCTCTGAATCGATAAATTACCTATTAAACAAAATATTGACAGAGGCAAACTCAGCTGAAATCAGATACCTCTCCTGCTCTGCCAAAAAAAAGTTTACTTCCACCAGCTTATAAAATTAGTCTTATGAAACAATTTGTCAAGGCTTTACCGAAAGAAGGTGAATGCTTTTAATACCTTTGTGACCAGTTCCGGTTATTGAAGCAAAACTGAAGGAAGGTATGTTTGTAGGACAGGAAAATGATGAAAGATGAAAATTTTGAGACTAAATGGAAACAAACGAAAGAAAAGCCTGGGAATCTTTCAATCTAATTATTACTAGCTTTTCTGAACAAAAGAACCCAAACTACAAATATATTGTAGAAGAGAGATAAAAAAATTTCAAGATTTTAGGCTGTGTAGTATGAGATTAAATGTTCATTTTCTCGATCTGCAACTGACTATATTTCCTGAAAAATTTAGATGCAGTTATGAGGAACAAGGTGAAATATTTCTACTAAGATATAAAGGAAATTGAGAGTAGATATCAAGGAAAATGGAATGTCAGCATTGAAAACCGACTACTTCTGGATACTACACAGAGACAATCCCTGCTAAAGTTTACAAGCAAGAGTAAAAGGGACAAAAGAACTTTTTGAGGTAAAGAAAAAACGTTACTATAGACTTGCAACTTTCTACCTATACTTAAGAATTACTTGAACTAGGATATAAAATGTAATTTATATGGATTTATGAATTAAAAATTTAAATGAAATGTCAAAATTTTGCGATTTCAACTGTTTCCTTCAAAAATATGCAATCACTTGTAAAAAAACCTGTATGTTATAAATAAATGATTTCATTTTAGAATCAGTATTAAAATAACATAAAAATCAGTCATCAAAATTCAAACAATTTTCAAAACGTATTTTTATGCAGGCCTGTAATTTAAATAATAATAATAATTTTAATAAATAATAATAATTTAAATAATAATTTTAATTAATAATAATACTTAAATAATAATTTTTGAATAATACAATAATTAAACAATAATTTTAATTAAAATAATAACTTAAATAATAATTTTGAATAATACTAATAATTAAAACAATAATTTTTAATTAATAATAATAATTAAAATATTAATTTTTAATTAATAAGAATAACAAAATAATATTTTAATAATAATGTTTTCAAAATATTTTATAATAATAATTGTATAATAAAATAATATTTTAAATAATAATTTATAATAATAATAATAATATTTTAAATAATAATTGTATAATAATAATAATATTTTAAATAATAATTATAATTAATAATAATATTTTAAATAATAATTTTATAAAATAATAATAATAATAATATTTTAAATAAAATTTATAATAATATTGATAATATTTTAAGAATAATTTTTAAATAATAATGATAATATTTTAAATAATATTATAATAATAATAATAATAATGAAATAATAATTTTATTAAAAAATAAATAAAAAGTACTTGTAGTATTTTAACTTCACTCGAGAATACTAAAAACAATTTCAAAATTTTGAAAGAATTCTATCCATGAGTTTGTTGTCCTAATCTGCCAATTCATGTTTATACAATTGACTACTATAAAACTACTAAGGAATTTTAGAATATGATCTTTGCCCCAACATCGTAGATTTATATCCAATTTTTGACCAGTCGGTCAATGTAAAATTGTCAAAATGTATTCTTGATTATCTGCGCAATAATTTGATGTCAGAACACAAAACGCGTATATTGTGCAAACAAAAGAAGATACTGATACTGAAACAAAGAAGAAGTTGAGGAGCGAACACTCCCTAAGGGTATTAGTATTAGTCAAAATGATCTGAAAAGGTATGTTTGGATAAATTCAGAAATGCAAATTGAGTTTTTTCCTGTATAAGGGACACGACGAAAACAAAAATTCATCTCTTCAAAATAAAACTCTTTATTCCAACCAACTTCTCTTAATACAGCAATACGTAACTGAACGAAGTACAACAGTTTAATTGCAATTTTGTAAGTAAAGAAAAACGCAGAACATTTAATTGCAATTTTGAGAATACTTATAAAATTCTATCATTTAATTGTAATTTTGTGAATGCTGATGAATTTCAAATATTTAATTGCTATTTTTGTATGCTTATAAAAGAAGAGACTTGTGTAAATAATCCGCATTCGAAAAAAAGGCCAACGAGATCTTAGTTTTTTTTAATGTCTGGCCTGTTAGTTTCGAAACTATTCACGACATTAAGCAAAAACGTTCCCTGATATAAAAAAAAAATGTTTCATAGAAAAACCGTAGCAGCTGCATCAAAATTCGGTTTATAAATACACGAGAAAATTTATTTGCTCCTATCCAGGACGTTTTTCTATGATTTATTGGTCAATAATAAAATAAAACAAAAGAGAGCATTCTTCTTTTCCGGAGGACAACTAGAAATTTCTTTCGTAATTGGCATCACGACTGCATGATTCCGTTTAATCTTTCATTTATACAGCAAGCAATCTCGGAAGCCAAACTAAATGAATAATCGCCAAACGTGGCGACAGAAGGCCTTATGAGCTAAGACAACTGAGAAAGATGTGAGAACTCCCACGGAAAGTAAAAAGAAAGAAATCTCCAGAAGGAAAAAAAGAATAAACCCCATCTTCTCCAAGCGTCTCCATTTAATGTTTCGCTTTCACTTGATTCAATTTTCCTCTGCTACCCAGTAACTTCTTAAATATAGTTGGTGAAAGTATTCAAAAAATTCCCTGAACGAAGCGATTAATTTTGCAAACTCAACATTATCGCCATTTAAAGTAACCTGACTTGTCCTGTGAGTCAGACAGCTGGTGACGATAATGTGTTCCATTTATAGTTTCCTCACGAATTAGCAATGATACTTATCGAACCTTTTCATTCAAGCCATAGAGGCGATAACGTTTACTACGTTCTTGTCAGTGACATAAAGATGGTAAGTGGTGACCGGAGTATTGTGATAATTTTTCAACCCCTAGGAAAAAGAAGGCTAAGACATTTGACTTGAGAAAGAGACATAATCGCACTAATATTTTACCTCCTTGACGCCTCCTAAGATTTTCGACCGGGGCATCTGTACTCTCTTGCCAAACCCACCACCAAAACCACGCGACCTATTATTATCTATCTGATTTCCAAATCAAAGCATATATTAAAACTTTAGAATTTGTGAAAAGCTGGCCTATGTAAAAATACTTCTGAAATATGGTTAATGTATTAGGGTGTCCCAAAAAAGTGGAAAAGGCGTTCATTTCTTTAAATATTGATTTTGTCCATATACTTCCAATTACAAAGTTTTATAAAATAAGGTAAGAATTTGTATAAAAAGTCTTTGATATCCAAGGGGATTGATAATAAAAAGTTTCACAAATTAAATTTTTATGCGGCTTCATAGAGCAAAAATGTCAATTAGTAAAATGTTTCTTTTACATCCATACTTATCTGCACGCTTCTATCTACAAAACTTACATATACGAGGCGTGTTTCTTAAGTATGTGCCGTTTGAAAATAAAAACCAAACGAAAGAAAATTTTCAAAAACCAAATTTATTTTCAGATTCTACATACATTTCTCCAATTTTGAAAAAAGCTGCCAAGTTTGTTTAAACACTTAACATACCTTACAACTAGATTTTGAATACCCTCTTCAAAGAAACTCGCCGCCTGCTCTAATTACCAAGAGGTCACGGCTGTTTTCACGTCTTCGTCATCATTGTAGTGGTTGCCGCGCAGATGATGTTTGAGATGGCGGAAAAGATGAAAATCGCTTGTCGCTAGGTCGGGGCTGTAGAGGAGGTGATTCGAAACTTCCCAGCCAAAAGAGTCCAATAAAGCTCGGGTCTGAGCTGCGGTGTGAGGCCTTGCATTGTCATGGAGTAGCAAAATTCCCTCTGTCAGCATGCCGCGTCTTTTGTTTTGAATCGCTCTGCGTAGCTTTCGCAGGGTTTGGCCGTAGGCTACCGCCTTTATGGCGGTTCCGCGTTGCATGAAGGCGACCAACAAAACACCATGCCTATCCCAAAACACGGACGTCATGATCTTACGCACTTTTTGCCTTCAAACATTGCAGTAGCTCCGTAAACTTCACAAATTTGCCGGTGAATGTCTGCAGCAGACAGGTTTCTTGCCAACAAAAACGTATCACTGACCGTACCTCGCAGGTGGCGGGCGATTCGATAATATTGAACATTTTAAAGACACGGAACATACCGTACAGGTTACTTACACAGCTGCAACTGAGCACAGTTTTCCCAAGGAATGCCGGGACACGACGCAAGCACTCGTTGAGGCGCGCTCGCCACCTATTAGTGTATACAACAAAACGGCGCTTACTTAAAAAACACGCCTCGTATATAAAGACAAAGTTGGTGACTTAGACGGCTTTTCCATACCTCTCGCTGCTGTTTTATAAAGTCTTTCGACGCACATTTTTGGAATAATATAAATAATTAAAAAAATACTTAAAGGGTGGAATAAGGAAATAGCAATGTATTTGTTAACTCTTGTAATCTCTCAATGTATTTGTTCTTAGATCTAACTCTTGTTAGATCTAAAAACTAGTCAAATAATATATTAGTCAAATAATACTAGTCAAGTAATAAGTATTTTAAAAAATAGTTCTTCTTGTGAACCTTCAAAAAATATTCACTGGGTCATATTAGAAGTGAGACACATGTTCCCAGAAACAAGCAGTGTTATAATAATATTGCTAGAAAACAACTGAAATAAAATTTTTCAAAAATAGCTTTATCTTCAATAGATGCGACCGACGAAAGGTTGAATAATAGTGCTTAAATCCAAATATAGAGCTGACTAATAGCGCCCTGTATCTCACTAGTTTGGTTTTTCTGGTGATATATTCTTACATGATTTTGGCTTGTTTTTGTAATCACAACCTCAGCTAAAAACTTTTACATTGATTTTTGAATCACCCTGCAGAAAGAGAGATGGTGATTGTAAAAAAATCTTCTGAAGAAATTGCATTATTAATCAAATTTAAAGAATTCTGACTTTTCATAAAAAAATGTTATTGATTTTTTTCCAGAGATGTAAAGGGAGAACCCTACTGAACACTTTTTGATTGCTCATGCCATCAAAATACATCTATTTCAAACGACTAACCAAAAAGCAATCCCATGGTGTCCGAGAATTGTTAGACACATTTCAAAAATTAAGTTAAAAAGCATAATAATGTTACAGCTACGGGTTTTCTTTAAATGAGAGCGCATTTTAAAAAGTTTTTAAAAGAAAGAGGACGTATCATTAAGAACTTCTAAATTTGCTACATTCCCAATGACTACCGATTAGCAGAAGCCGCTGCGCATTTTCTTGTTCCTTTTTGGGTTTTTCTCGAATATCTCAAAAACTCTTCAGTTTTCGAATTACTAATATAACATACTAAAGAGTGTAAAATTCTCTACAGAAACATGCTTTTATTTTTCTTCTAGCTTTAATATTTTCTCAGATAATGACTCTCAAAAATTGGTGATTTCCAGTAATTTACGATAACCTAGACCACAGCAACGGCGCTTTACCTGTCTAAAAAACATTTAAAACACGCTCTCATTTAAAAGAAAAGCCGTAATTGTAACATTATTAGTCCTTTTTTTATTAATTTTTGAAATCTGTCCAACAATTTTCGGCCACCTTATGGTATTGATTAGATAGAATCCGATACAGCTTCTCCATTCTCTGACTTCAATAAAATGTTACTGAGAACAGGATATTTGCTTATGATATCCCCTTAAGATTTTACAGTCAACTTTTTCTGTTCTAAAAAAATATTTGCTTTTAAGAAGGAAAACTTTTTTGTCGAATGATAGCTTTCGTAATACTAAAGATAATATTTTCCAGGATCTGAAGAAGATTCTCCATTAACATTTCAAATACGTTTCCCTTGTACTTGGCATTCAGAATATAGTATTAACATCTGAAAAAGTACTTACAAAATGCTATTGCACAAGAGTAGGAAGCAATTTTTTAAATTGAAGCTACCGTGATATACTTTAATGTAATTCGGATATTTTGCCTTCATACATATGAAAAGAAGAATATCTTGACGGATTTCACAGCTTATATATATTCGATCAGTTTTTATACGCTTAAATGACAGAATGTATTTCAGATATGCATTAAGTATTCTTATTTAAAGCTTTAAACTTGAATGTGTTACACGAAAGATTTCAAGCCAACTTTACTTTATGTCAAGGAATTCAAATGAGTAAATTTCATACAGTTTACTAAAGTATGTAGAGAGAATTAAAAATACTCGTATAATAATATTTTTCATTTATTATAAATAAATATTCACTGAAATAGTGAAAAATTTCCCCGTAATGATTTATTTTTGCTTTTATTTAACTTTTACACTTTTCCTTAAAGCTTTTATTCAACTTAACATATTCATATTTCGTTATACAATATTTTAATAGGTTAATTATTTATTAATCGCTTAAATTTATTTAAATTTCATTCAGAATGTTTTTCGCCTACTGGTATGGCGAAATAATGGAATTATTTTTTGAATAAAAATTCAAAAAATAATTAGTAAACGATTTTCCATAATAATTATAACAATAATTTGCGAAATACATCAAATAATAAAACATAGAAAATAATAAAAATAATAAGTCTATTAAAATGCGATTTTATTTGTATTCTAAAATGTAGAAAATTTATTTACCAAAAATCAAAAGATTGAAACAAACACCAACCAGCGGGAATGGTCTCCCCTAACCTTTCTCGTATACTTTCGAAGTGTAGATTCGTCAAAATCTCGAGTTCGAATTTTTTGACGATTACAATACTTTCTCTTTGGATACTTCGTATACGAGAAAGTGAAACAAACAAAAAAACCTGAAATCATATATCTGTTGTCACGTTTCGAAAAAATATTACTTTGAAGCAGTGTGATAAAATAGGCGATGCAATGAATACTAAAGCGAAAATTCTGCTTTGGAATTGAATTCTCAAGAAAACAATTTATACTAACACAACCGTAACAATTGCAAAAGCGCGTGAATAAAAGAATTGCTGAAATAATAAGATCGGTTTGAATTTTATTTACAATAAAATAATGCTACAATTCATGTTTGAAAACATTATTTATTGTTGTAAATAAAATTTACAACAATAACAGATTGCTACCAGTACGCATGCACATGAGAATCGGATTAAAAGAAATTGAATATGTAATTTCAACGCTTCTTTTTGACGGATTTGGCAAAAAATTTTATACGGACCTACATTCATGACGATAAAACTGTGAACCAAATTTTATCCATCTAGCTATTCAAGTTTTTGAGTTATTGTGTTCACAGACAGACAGACAGATATGAATACAAAATTGTGTTTTTCGGATTCAGGGAGGTCTAGAACGCGCAGATTCGTCAAAATCTCGAGTTCGAATTTTTCGACGATTACAATACTTTCTCTTTGTATACTTCGTATACGAGAAAGTAAAAAAGGGTGAGACGCTGTAAACATCAACGATAAAGGAAAGTAGCCGCAATGACTATTGATGATAAGACAATGCTTAAACATTCGTTAAAACTTTAAATATACTAGTAACCTTTGGCGACCAGCTGTTCCCTCGCAATATTAATAGCCTGTGGTTATGATTGCAACTTGGCGAAACAAATTGGCGAATTAGCGTGCTGAGAGACTCTGATAACGTTTCATTTTGCGATAAATCTCTAAATTGGAGGGTGGCAGGATACCATTAATGGCATATCTAGAGGTCATAAGCTTCCGTATGAAATAAATGTTGTCAAAATCGGACTAATGGTTGGGGCTAGCCCTCCGACTTTGCCAATTATTTCAAATATATAGATTATTAAAGTGAATGAAAGGTAATTTTATTTCATAGAGCCTTATATTATAAAGAATTGAAGAAATTGTTGAGCATGTGTGTTGTTTATACCTTTAAACTTTCTAATCCTTTTTCCTTCATTAACCCTGTCTAAATTTCACTTTCATAATGTATATAGTCTGAAATTTCCACTTAAGCATTACACTATTAGGCTACGCCAATGATCCGAATATTCATTGAATTCCTGGAAGAAAGCGAAACAGAGAAGAAAGAACCGAACCACGTCTGTATTTCTAGAAGCAAAACACAAATTTGGGCCAGTGCCTCCTAAAAGCCGTCCAGATAAGCAATTGAATCCCATATATAGTAGCTGAAGTCCCGTTTTTAACTCATTGCTGCCTATTGTGTTCTGTGTCGTTTAGATTAAAAGAAGATTCCACACTCTATGTTTATCACGCGTTCTTGACTCAAGGTTTTGTTGGATATAAGTTATACGAATTGAGATTATAACCCCACATAGGTAAGAGGAAGTCGAATATTAGAAATGCTATTAGAGTTATTTTCACGAAGAAAACAATTTCTATTTTAGTACATACGAGTTGATGAGGATATCTACGTTAAACGGAATTAGAAAAGAAAAAAATGATCTCTTTTTCCAAAGGCACATATCAATTTTTGCGTTACATTTTGGAAGAATCGCGTGTTTTGAAAGATCAACACTTTTGTGGAAGGATATATTCATTCAATAAACTTGGAAACGACGCCACCCATGTGATGCGCCTTCTATGTGTATTATCAGTTAATTGGAGTTACACTCATGATTATTTGTCGTATCGGGGAAAAATTTAAACTCAACTTTCGTTCAACGTATTAAAAAGTTGATACATAGGGTGGGTCGTCATAAATTATGGGACCCATTTCAAAAATTAATAAAAAAATAATAATGTTACATGTAGAGCATGTTCTAAATATGATTTCATTTTAAGATTTTTCAGATAGGTAACGCGCCGTCACAGCGATCGTGGGAGTCGTAAATTATTGGACATCTTCCGTTTCTGAGAGCCATTATCTTGGAAACAATTAAAGCTAGAAGAAAAATAAAAGCATATATTTATAAGGGATTTCAAGCTCTATAATTTGTCAAATGAATTTCAATTCTAAAACTGAACAGTTTGAGAGATATTAAAAACAATTATAAAAGGAAAATAGGAAACGCGCCTCGGCTTCTGCTGATTGGCAGCTATTACGTATGGAAATCTCTCGTTGTAGCAAATTTAGAAAGCCGTAATGATACGCCACCGAATTGGGAAAGTGATATTTTTTATCTGCTCTCTCATTTAAAAAATCGCATTTCTAATATTATTATATTTTTATTAATTTTTGAAATTGGTTCAATAATTTATGCCCACTCTGTATAGAGAACAACATTAAAGCTTAGAATATTTTAAATTTATATTGCATCATTATCCTTATTATTATTAATCTACCGAGAGGGAACACACCAGAAAAGGTTTACGGTCATACAAAACCCTCTCAAAATAAAGATGGAAAACAAAAGAAAAGGAGAAAAAATTAAAACAACAAAATAATAAATACAAAAAGTAAACTGAAACAGTCTGCAATGAAAGTCTTAGTTATTGGTGGATGCCACAAATTTCTTTCTTTATCCATGATGATATCATGCCTTCTTTCATGAAGGATCTTCATAATATTCATGAGTCGTGCCAGGGATCTTTTGGACAATATTTTCACACCACGTCGAAAGGTTTTCAGCACTGGGCTTCGTAAAATGAAAGCGTTTTGTCACTGGGCAGACTTTACTTTACACTACGACACGCCCCTTCTCCAGAGATAAAAATCTCCGGTTCACTAGGCAGACTGTTGCGTATTGGTATGGAACACCTTTAGCACCGCAAACGCGCCGATCGTGTGAACATAAACCTAACCTATTGTAATGTCTTAGAAATAAAAACTGTACTTTAAATATTCTGAAGACATTTATTTACAGACACAAGATCTTAACATTAACATTTAACATAAAAACAAATTTAGAAGAATAAAATATTTCATGAGTTATAAATACTAAATTAACCCAATATCAATTCTATATCATTCAAATTCAGCTCTGTTACATATAGTTAGCATCTTGCTGACATCCTAAAATTTAAATACAGCATCCCAGCCCAACTTTGGCAAATCACAACCATTGTCACGGCTCCGGTAAAGACACACTACACGACAACATTATCGGCGAAAAGCAGCCAAGTTCCTTCACTTCGCTTCCTTTGGGGAAGGAAGATTAGTCCCAGCGAAACAGCTCAGAATCACGTCTCGGCTCCAGTGGGACGGCCAGCCCGGAACATAGCGGCCAGGACGGTACACTGAGAAGAAAGGGTCACGAACGGCCTATGTCCTGTAATGAATTGGTTGGTTCTTGAATTGAATGAGGCTCGATTAATGTTGACTTGAGGTACGAAAAGGAAAATTCACCGTCCCGTTGCCGATAGGTTCCATCTATCCAGCCAGATTTCAAGGGAACACTTTTTGAGATTTTTTTAGGGCAAGATTTTGGGATATTGATATTGATGTTGAGAGTACTGCCATGAGTATCCTGTCTGGCCAACTGGTCAGCAACCTCGTTCCCTTGTACCCCTGAATGTCCTCTAACCCAGGAGATTACAACTTCGGTTTTTAAGGAGATCTTAAAACAAATGTTCATGCAAAATATCCTAATTGATTTGTAAACAATAGAAAATTAGGCTATTTCCCTCCATTTTTTCCATTTTGATTGTTATTTCTTCTGTTTTTCTAGTTTTTTTCTTTTTTGTGTTTTGGCTATTTTATTATTGGGGAATTTTTGTTGGTTAATTCTTTAGTGATGGGTTGGTTAGTTGTAGTAAAATGTATGATGCAAACACTGGATGCTGCTGCGTTTGGCTCACAAAAAGTTGTATTGTTATCATCATTGATTTCTTCTTCTGTTTCATACTTTTCTAATTTTTTTTAAATTTTAAGATTCTATTTGTTTTTAACATTTATTGTTTTAACATTTGTAATTTTCTATTGTTTGTTTTTGTATTTATTAGAATATGGTGCATATGCGCCGTTCTGTATAATACAAAGGGTTTAATTAATTTTTAATTAATTCAAACAATTTTTTTAATAATCTGTTTAATTTTATTAATTGCAATTGTAATTGATTTTTTGGTGCAACTTGCGGTGAATTTGAGAGCAAGCCAAAATATATAAAGGTTATTTATTGTCGTCTAAAATGTCTCTTATATTCCTATTGTACGCATTTTACTCCTTCATTACAAAACTAAAATCGTCTTTTATCTTAACTACAATATCTAGGTCATTTTGATTTGAATTGTCATGAGAGACTTCTAAACAAATGTAGAATAGAGAAAGAACGAATTCAAGTAGTTCTTTTTCTTCAAGTGAAGTAAGTGAATTTCAAATGCTCGTCTCGAAGTTTTCTCTGTTTAAGAATTGTATAAACCTGACATTCTTTGTCAGCATTTATTTAGTGAAGAACATTTAAACTTAAAATATTTAGTTAACCTCTTGTGAATTTCAAATTGGCTTCCTTGCATTCATTTGAAGTGTTAGTGAACGAAGTAAAAAAATAACCAAGATTTATAAGTGAAAGCTTTACAATGAATTGTATCTGAATCATTTTAAAATGTTACTTTTCTTTCCGTTTAAATGTGTTAATTATTACTTTCATACATTTTTCCTGAAATAAAAAGTAACCAAATCGAATTGCTCATAAACTACATCCTAATCAAGCATAAGCTTTAATACTCTTTTGGTACGTAAAAAAATTAGCATGAAGAAGTCCTAAGGGAATCCTCTACGCAGATTCTAAATGGGAAGTTATTCTAACAACTAAATACAATTTATCATGCTCAAAAGCTTAAATTTAAAAAATAATTCTATAAATCCTGCATTTAGGCTTCTTAACAATACACTTGACGGCAATTAGTTACTTTAAAGCAAATTCCAAATTTTTTTTCAATATAAGCATCATTAGCCATAAAATATCCATATTGTTGTGAAAGAAATTCGAATAAAGTACTCTCAAAACCAGCATTTTTTAAAGATTTTTAGTTTAGAATTTTTTTGACATTTTTTATATATATAATAGCCGCAATTTCGAAGATTTAAATTCCAAAAGATTAACATGCATTTCGAGTTCGGCAAATGATTAAGATTAATAGAAAGCTTTAACATTTCCATTCTAATTTATTTTTAGAAATTCAGTTTCAGATTTGTTAAGAATTTGCCTTCAAATGACATTATAGAATCTCGAAATCGGGGAATGGAAACTATATAAACTAAAAGAGTCGGTTTTTTTCAACCTCGGATCGATCCACTAAGCGGGTAGAAAAGACCTGGAGATGCGTGGTGGACGACTGCGCATGCCTCTACACATAACCTAAACTTCCGACGCCAGCTGGCCAGTTTGAGCTGATCTGTAGGCAATTAAAAACGGCAGGTAGAATTGATGCTCCCGCCAAGGGAGCTGCGTTGTATTTATTTGCTTTTTACAAGCAGAATTTTGAATTGTGGAAAGCGATCAGCTGTTTCTTGTCAGACTTTACGATGACTACGAAAAGCCTTTCTAACTTCTGGAGTTGTACTCATTCATGATAACGCCAGCTCTCACAATGCTGTTGAAACCCAGAAGGTTTTGGAACAGTTTAAATGGGAAATGTCTGGTCACTCGGCTTGTAGCCCCGACTTAGTGACGAGTGATTTTCATCTCTTCCATGAATTGAAGAACTGGATAAGAGGCCAAAGCGTTCAGAAAAATGGACCCTAACGTTGCTTTGAATCTCCACATCTCACATCACTGGCGGCAACGTTCTTCGAAGAGTAGACTTGAAATCTATCCTGCCGATATGAAAAATGCCTGAATCTTCACAGCGATTATGTCAAAGAGTAACCATGTTTGAACATAACTTCTGGCTGACAAATTCATTTTGTTTTCTGCTATTCTCTTTTTTATGGTCTATCGGAAAATGACAAAAAACGACCCTCGTATCTGATGAAAAACATGGTGGGAAATTCAAAATAGTCTACTGCCAAAACTAAATATGAGAAGGAAGGCAAAACGAAAAGACAACTCCTATCTTCTCAGATATCAAAGAATCCTGATCCGAGTATTGATTCAGTAAGTGAATAGATTAAGTGTTACGCAGATGGCAGAAAGGTTTAAGCATATTCAAAATCGATACACTCTCCATGTCTGGGTAAACACTGAACTGAAATTTTAATCAATTTTTCGAAAGCATACAAGCACCGTAGAAGATGAAGTTCCAGACGTTATTCGAGACGAATATTTTATCCTGCTCCGAATAAATTGATTAATTTTAATTTCATTCCAGTGATTTGTTCTTATATCAATTCCGAAGAGTTTAAAATTTTAGAAAACTTATCAAATATCTAGAGATGAGTAAAAATATTAAAAGTTGGCAGCCTATGTATTAAAATCTTTTTCAGGAGGCTGATTGTTTTCCCAGTGAAATTTGCATACGGTAAACGCACGACAGTCATGTTCTGGAGATTTTATACCTCTCAAGCGCGAAAGATGTGATGTTGAAAATGAGCTTTTATATTTATGAGTTATGTTAACGTCTCGATTCACAGCAACACGAAGGCTATTGAGGAAAGGCCTAGTAATTTTAAACCGTGGACTGATGACGAAGATGACACCTGAGCAGGCACCACGTCTCCAAACTTCAGCGCCACACCAGCTAGAGGGCATCGGGCAGACGAGTTTAACATGCTCTAGACCCGCTTGCATGGTGGCACTTCGATGGAATTGGCCATCAGGCCACCGCTGCCCCAAGCCAGAAATAATACATGTACTTGTTGGACGAGTTTCAATGTTACTCTTTCCTGTCACTCAGAGTGGAATGCGATCCCATGATCCATAACAGACCTTTCCTTCTTCATGGGAACTAGCATATTATCCCTTATTTTGCCGTTTACGTGCACTTTGCATGCGCGTACTTTGAAATTCTAACTTTCCAAGATATTTGGAATTATTTTTTACCTTAATCATTTTTTTACCTTTAAAATTTATATTCTATTCTTTCTCGAACTCACTAAGAGCTGGCGGAAAGGGAAGGATATCAAAATTGTATTTAATTTTTAATTAGCTGATAAATACGTTCTGACAACATAGAAATAGAATACAGACATGCAAGAATCGAGCATGCGAAATTTCAAACTTCTATCACAGAAGTAATGGGCCAAAAATGAATTATGAATTTCCTTTTCTACAAACATGAAGCGAGTCAAGTAAAGAATATTGTTTAAAAACATATATTAGGAAATTGATTTAGAGTTATGAAATTATTTTATTTTAGAAGGTGATTTTGGTTTAGGTTTAGTTGAAAGGTACGTTTGAGACATATGCTTCCTATAAAACCGCTTTGTCTCTAATTGAGTATAAAAAATTTGAGAAGTAATTATCGAATTGAGGAATATACATGAGATTCGGCCTTATCGACCACCTATATAAGTTATGTGATTTTGGTACAAATGGTACAATAAAATATTCGAAATGCAATTTTTTAAATTTTGTTCGAATAACCATGAGAAGCAGTTAAATACAGTTAATGTAATAAACAGCCAAAAATGCATTATATTCCTTATCAACACCTGTATGAAGCCCACCTAACATCACTCTTTAGACTACAAATTTCGCTTTTGCCAAATTTAACAACGATTCAACCACAAGTCGTAGAGAAGAAAACAACTGGTCGACCCACCCCTCAAAATTTCTCAATCAAGACCAAACGCATCTGGATGAAATTCCAGAAGTTCCAGAAATACCGTTCCATCAAAGTCATCTTAAAATCTACATGGCTGGTTCGAAAACAGAATTCGGTGTGGGAGCAGCATTTTGCGTATTGGGAAACAACAAATCGATACATCAGTGATCGACCAAACTTAATGATAATAACAAGGTGTACCGAGCTGAACTAACAGCTTTGCTGGAAGCAGTAAACTACGCCACACAAAATAAGTGCAAAGCATTAACAATCCATGTGCACAACAAAGACAGCATTATGGTAGCATCTAAAACCAAAACAACACGCCAAATTGCCAAAAAAAGTTCCAAATACTGCTGGATCACACAAAAATAAAAGTCACATGGAAGAAAGCACATGCGGGACATTTTGGAGATGAGGAAGTCAACCAGTTAGCGAACATTAAACTCCTCAAGTCATCCATCAAAAATCTCCTAAGAAAAGCCTTGTTAAAAAAAATGAAAGTACACTTAAATGAAGGTGTGACATGTGGGATTGTTATTGGCATCATCGCAAAAGTTAGCCTACATCCAATGATTTGAGTAAGAGAAGATATCACCTTCTTTACAGAGCATGGTACCATCCCAACCTACCTCAAAAGATTTGGCCTCGCACGCAACGACTTCTGCTCTTGCGGAGGTATTGGAACAGCAATCCGCTATGCCACAGAATGCATTCTCACGATCTCTTCCATTTAAGAATACCAGCAACAAACCTAATACATGGCTTAGGAGAGATGCGTTCAACCACCTCTTCAGACATAAAATCCATAAAATAATAAAATTTATCTTGCAGAAGATATCCCTCTTTGAAAAAAATTAAACCGTTCTCTTCTGTCTAAAAGATTATGGCGATTCATCAATAACCTCTAAAACCCGAAAGCTTGTTCTCATCAAAATCATACAGTCATATGATTTTCAACATCTTTAACAATGCAGAGCATTTTCAGTTTGTATTTTACTCAGAAACTTAGTACTGTAACTATGAATAATGTCAACAGTTATTTGCATTTTTGATGTTCCCGGACATTAGATACAAAATAATCTATACTATAATACTTTATTAAGTATCGTCAATTTTTTACGATACTTAAGAAATGTGACGTTTTGATGCCGTTTTAGCCGTTCAGTAGCCATAATGGTTACATGCACGGGGGTATGAGTCCTTTTCAAGGATATGAGAATATCCAGTTTAAGCTTATTTCTAGAATTGCTAAACATTGAACTTTCCTGACTTTTGAAGAGAAATACCTATTTTCAGATATTTCATTTTAACTATACAAACAAATCAAACCTGAGTCTGAAAGACATTTAGAAGTCTTAGATCTATTTCTAACCTAAATAAAATTGACATATATTATGCAAACACAAAATCACAATAAATCTTTGAAGTACGAACAAATGTGCAATTCCAATATTGAATGTCATTTTGCTGAAGAAATCTGAACCATTATGGGTTTTCTTCAATCTTTTCTTTCCACTGCCTAACTGTTCGCCGTCAGCTCTTAAGTTCTGCTACATTTGTTTTCCAAAAGAAGAATTAAATAGTATGGATGTGAGATTGGAAAAACAATCTCCATCAACGTGGCGTCCAAGTTCTGCATTCAAAAATGTATCGTCGAATCCTTTATTCAAGCATCATGCAATACACGGCACGAAATATTTGAAAGATCTGTCATTACAGAAGCGGCAGATACTAGCGGTATAGAAGAAATTTAAGACAACAACACATTTATAAGGGAAAAAAACATAAGAAAGGCGCAGTTCGGGTCAGCAACGTAAATTTTTCTTGAAAACCTCGGGATAAAATCATAAAATAAGAATTTCGTATTAATATGTAATTTAATTATCAATCTCTTTAATACAATATATACGCAGAGTAGTATAATGGTTACAGAATAGATAAATCACAAGTTTATTGCATGTAGTCAGGGTCTGTGGTAGCTTGTGATTTATCAATTCTGTAACTATTATACAACTCTGTGCAAATATTGTATTAAAGAGATTTATAATTAAATTACATATCAATACGAAATACTTATTCTATGATTTTATCCCGACGTTTTCACGAAAAATCTGATGTTCGGACCCAAACTGCGCCTTTCTTATGTTTCATTTAGAGCAGCTTTTGATGGCACCATCTGTTGACAGAATATAGAACTTCGTGTATGCGAAGTAAAACGTTATATACTACAAATGCTCATATTTCCCGTAATATTCAAATTTTTGAATGCAAGTTTTTATACAATATTTATTTTACATATTTTCAAGTATTCTGTAAGTTTCGTACAAATCGAAAGAAAACTCTGCATGTTATAATGAAAAAACATGCGGAGTTTGAAATTTTCAATTTAATACCGATTTTTACTTATATTCCGATAAAAAATTTTATTGTCTCACTTTGGGTTTTAGTAATACTCCTTAGGCTGTTTAAAATGACACCAGAATCAACCACCTAGCTAAACGCGTTTCCACTCTACACTTATTTATAACCTTACATAAAGCTAATTCATAACAATCACGCGAATGCGCGTACACTGACGTCACAGGCAAAACAAATACTATGCGGCAAACTCTTACAGATATGATCTATCCGTTGTGGGGTCAACCATTCTTTTCGCATTATTAGTCTCGTAGTTATTAGCGATTAAAATCTGACAGTATTTTGACACACGAGAAAGTTCGACCCCCTATCACTGTAACGAGCGGAAGCCCGTTTTCACGTCAAAAATTCTTTAACGTATTTCTTGATTAAATTTTCTGTGCTAAAAAAATAACATATAGGTTATAAACTCTCATAACGAAATACTTTAGTTTTTGTAAAAGTTCTCACATCTCTTGAATAAACATGTAAATCTGTCTCAGTGCGTTGTAAAAACCGCCATTTCAGACATTTTGCTTCTAAACTTTATTTTTCATTTTTTCCATTGACTTCGTTGCAAACTTCCTTTTTCAGTTTGTTCTCCATTTGGTAACTGATATAGCGCAAAATTATAGCACGATTGAATGTACTGTTACAAATAGTCGTTTAATGAGCAACATCACCTATTTTACAAGAGAAATTAAAAACTAAATTTTCGCAACCATTAATGAATAATTTAGAATTTTTTTCGCATCTGGTATGAATGTGAAACAGCATGTACATACAACATGTGAAAAAAATTTGAAACTTTTGTTATTAAGGTTAATATTTCTAATGAAAGTAAATTCTTTTCACTGTTCATTTACATATTTATCCAAATACTCTGTGTTAATTCTGTTTCTAATTCCATGTTCCCTATTCTGTTCCTTATTCCATGTTAAAGACGTGCCAATATAAAAAAGTTTCGTATAAAATAATAACCTGGTTTTAAGAAGAAAAAATAAAGGAAATTTAACACATTAATTATCACTTAAACTATTATATAAAATAAAAGAAAATAAAAGTCAAATAGATTTTAATATGCGATGGGGTAAAAGCTTATCAAATTTGGCATACGTGTATTAAAAATTTTTCGAAATATCAGCAAACCGAAATCAAAGGTCTGTTATTTTTTTTTTATTAAGCATAAAAGCTTTTGAACCAAACTTTAAGTAGAAAAGGCTGCTTTTGTTATTCGATGATAATTCATGATACTTGACAATTTATGATACTTGACAAATTCCTTCTGTGCGAAAACGAAAGAAACAAAGTCCCCAGGGAACCACCGCAGCTGAACAATACCTCGTTTGCGATGGAGCTACGAACATTTATTTTCCTGCATCTTGCATACTTTTATGAGATTTGCGGCACACTTCCGCACCAACAAGAATCCGCTTTCTTCGAGGCCATAACTTGGAAGTATAAATTCCATTTAGCCTGTCATTTACACAGCCAAAGAAAGCCACAAAAAATGAATAATCGCCAAGCTTGGCGGCGAAATTTCGTGCGTAACGTAGTGGCAATGGCAAGCCGGAATTCCCACAGAAAATAAATATAAATAGAAGAAAGAAAACGAATTTCCGTAACAAAGATTTCAAGAATAAATAGGAAGATATTGCTTGATGTGATTACTTGTCTCTTCGGTGTGAAGTATTTTATATACGCTTTTGTATTTTCTTTTAGCACTGTAAGAGTTTCTTTATTTCTTTTTTTTCATTTGTATGTGTTTTCCATTCAGCGTGGCAGTGGAGCACCATAACAAGGTGGTCAGAATTGATGAATAGGATTTTTTTGTGCGCTTATGTCGAAGATAATTAAAGTTTGTAATTCAAGAAGATCCATTCGTGGGTGTTTAAGATGCTCCCTAATCTACTGTTGAGGAAATAGACAGTGTCCCTCTCACTTACAATTGCAATAAAATAAATATTAAA
>BGPR01007008.1:21871-74857 GCA_013235015.1 Araneus ventricosus | reverse complement strand
GATAATAACGACATTTCCAATATTAACAAGAAATATTCAATAACCTCTTTATTGCGAATGATTAGTAATTCACATCCGAACTCAACCTAGATTTTCCATGAATAGAATTTTAACCTTGTTCTTACTTTAAGGAAATTTTTCAACATTTAATATTGTGTACTGATACATTGTGTACTGAACATTTAATATTGTGTACTATACATAGAAAACATAAATTTTCTAAATACACCTGTTATATTGAATCTGAGAAAAATTTATTCTTCAAACAAAGTCAGAGACAAATTTTCTAATTTTATTTAATTTTGTAAGCTTGCTAAGAAATTTCCTTTTTTCCCTCTCTCTAATACCCTTGTTTTTGTGTTACAGGTACCATTCCAACTTCTCTCGTAGTTTTCCAGAACGCTGTTCAATTAGCAATACGTAAGATCGGTGTTCAAATTTGAACTTTTCGAAATTTTTTCGCTGCCCATTATAGTGAGATAATAATTTTTGGTTCTTCTTGTCACTCTCAAGCGCATTCGTCGAAATGTCTCAAACTTCATTCGCTTTCGCTGATTGTTGTATTCGCCAGAAATTCGTATATGAGCAAAATCATTTTATGTCCACATTTTTCATAAAATTCTGAAAGAATGTACAGCATGTTAGATACGAGTTTAAAGGAAAATCATGTTCATGTAATAAATTGTCTTATCGACTGTCATTAAGAAGTTTAATCACACGTGCTTTGATTCTGCATGTGTTATATCTATGCAAAAGCAAATGTGAGTGTGCACGTGCGAGTGTGCGTGTGTCTGTCTGTCAGATGGAGCTCTACAGGACAGACCAATGGATCTAGACCTACCAAATTTGGCGAAAGCATACTCCGCAGAGGTGGAATACGCACCTCGTGTCAATTTTTTTAAACATTTAATTAATAAAAAAGTTAAGTGAAATGCTGTTGTCTTTCTACGATGACATGCAAACATATAATCGCTCAAATATCATTTTTAGACCACATTAAAATTAAAAAATTATTTTCTCAATTATGCAGTTTTATTGGCCTTCCAATGATTTTCCTTGTTTAAACAAATTTAAAAATTTTACCCTTACGCGTAATTTTCTAAAATACTTTTCATTGTTGCAATGACATTCAAACCGTTTTCATTGTTTCATCTAATATTTAATCACTTTTTCCCCTTACTTAAAAACTAAGGAAGGATCATTCTGTTCATATTTTGAAATTGTTCTGTAATGTCGTCATAAAGTTTAATTTCTTTTTTAATTTTAACAATTTTTCTTTCTTTGGAATATGCAAGCAAAACCCTTAAAGATACTAAGTAACTAAATTCAAAAATACTTTGTTAAGGGGAAGCATAAATATGAAATTACGTGTAAGAAATTTAGTTTGAATTAAACACATCACTATTTTCGGCGAACAACCAGGTCTCCAGAGACGGCTAGCGTAACAACAAATATGAGGTTAATGTACTTTAAAAATAGATTACTTGTCAACAGTATGTACTGATTAGCATCTGAAGCATAAAAAATGATCATGATATAATTTTCGCCCTAAACTCGGCTTCTAATGCATGTCTAGACATCTAATAAATGTCTAGAAGACAAAGAAGAAACATATTTCTATCCATTTTCACAGCTTGCAACTTTTTTCCAACTACAATAAATTACTGTTGATACTTTATTTAATCAAACTAAGTTTCACATAAATGGTATGAAACAAAAATTGTATAGAAATAAGAACCTTGTTTGAGCACTACTTATAAAAGAAATAAAGTAAATATTTAATGGGCGAATATTTAAGATTAAACGGAAACTATTGCCTTTTTTTAGTGCAAAATCAACTTTCTTCAATAAGAAATAAGAATGGGTCAGATGTAAAACCAAAGGTCTCTAAATTATGTATGCGATATGTTATGAGTACTAATCAGTTAGTCTGAAACGACAAAGTAAGATAACTTTCATGAAATGTGCATAACATTTTCAAAAATCGAATGATTATGAACTCAAAAATTAATGCTAAAAATCACATAAATATAGTAAAGAACTGCCTATGTTATACAAATTAAAAAATTTCGAAAAGATTAAAGGTTTCAGTTAAAGGTTCAGTTCCCATAACATGATTTAGGAAAATTTTCACTCTATGAACAAAGATGCATTATATTCATATATAATGCATCTTTGTTAATAGAGTGAAAACTTTAACCCTTCTTTGCATGATGGTGGAAATTTCCATCATAACATTGAATGCCCAAAAATTATATAAAAGAACAAGTTCACTTTAAGTTGATCGTGTCTGGATACCTTTTTAATGTCCATTGCATTAAAAAAAAACATAGCTGTCAAAAATAAGCAAGTGTCACTATCAGTAAAACGAGCTTGAAGTTGTCATTCCGCTGTTTGTTGTAGTTGCAATAAACGTATGATTTCGTTTTTAATTTTGTTTTATTATATTTGAGTTTCTATTGCTAAAAAAGTTATGTGGATGAAAGGTTTGTAACATGTGTTTCTGTTATTTTTAGAGCAATTTCTGAAAAAGTTTGCGTTTAATCTAACTTTGCATGATGATGGAAATTTCCATCATATTGTTTTTTGCTAAATTTATACTATAAATATATACTAAGAATTTTTTTAACGATTTTTTCTTTAATTCTGAACATGAATTATATCACCTTGATTTATTTCACCAATAAAGAAAAAATCATGCAAAGAAGGGTTAATAAATCATTTTTAGAACTAGATTTGCAAATTAACACATTAAAATACAGTTAGTTTCTCTTTTTCATTACTTTTTAGTACCTACTATTTTTTTTACTTTAAACTAAATATTATATTCAAATCATTTTTAATTAAAATATTTTAATTAATTTTTTTGGATCATCTAAACTAACAGTACCCTAAGTCCTAATTAATTCTCTATTTTTTAATATTCTTATAAGGCTTCAAAAGAAATTTTTTTAAAAAATTAAAGAATACATGCAATAAGACACAAGGTTAGTGGCGAAAATTTATTCCTATTTTTTCCCTACTTTTGAAGTTTTACAACTAAGTGATTTAAACAACAAAAGCGTTAGTTTTTAATTTTGTAAAATAGATTTTTAAAAATTATTTTTTTAAAATTGGCTGATGTACATCTTGATAGAAGTATGATGTTTTCAACTGAGAAACATTTGTTTTCTAGAATAATATCAGCGAATTGTTATATAGGCCATTTTAATTTTCTTAATCCAATTAACATATATTTACTTTCAAGACAAAGTAAGTAGTTAAACTTTTCCGCTTTATTTCTTATATTTTGCAATCATATGTTGCATGTAACTGCAATTTTGAGTTAATATTTATCTTTTTTCATGCATCTCGACTTTGTTATTTCATTCGTGATATATTTCAAAAGCACAGAAATCTTTAACCCACTTTCGAAAATTCTTACATCTTAATCAATAAATTCTTTCTCATAATTTAATATTTTTAGGCATACTTTCTCTATTCTAACCACTTTTACTGAAAAATAATTTCAGCATTTCACGATGCATCATATTCTTTTAACTAAGTATCGCAAACCGTGAACCATTTTTTAGGATCCTATTTTTCCCAATGAGAGGAACGTAGGAGTAAGTTCCTCCCATTGGGATCTCAGGAAGGAATTTGTTTCACACGCCAAAATGCCACAAAAAACGTTGTATGGGAGATCCTCTATATATTGGTAACTTCATTTGTTAAAAACATGACTAATGTCTTATTTTAGAGATAAAGGGTAACAACAGAAGTTACAAAAAACAAATTGAAAATCGGAAAAACTACTGAGTCACAAAGTTGGGAGTAAATACGCAAGAACTGGTGACGCGATCCTCTATATCTCGGTAATGAAATATATTAAAAAAAATTATAGTTCAGCGACTACTGTGTCGCAAATTTGGGCAAAAATACGCATGAATTGGTGACGCGATCCTCTATATCTCGGTATCTAAATATGTTAAAATCATAACTAACGTCTTATTTTAGAGACAAAGGGTAACAAAAGAAGTTACAAAAATATTTGAATATCGGAAATGAGTCACGCGAGTAAAGTAGTCCTACGCCTTTAACATCAGCGGCTGTTTGAAAAGGACACTCTCGTCATTTTTTTTTCGAAAAATTTTGTGTTCGCATTTTGTTTTCTTCTAAATAATTTCGGTCAACTTTTGATGGTTTAATGGTATTAGGTCTCATATACCCTAGCAAATGGGTTCAATTCCGGATTAAAGTCAACCGTTTTGTGATGTAGCAAGAATTTGATATTTCCTTTTTTCTTATAATGTATTGTATGTTATTATATTTAAATCTCCTTGGATGCCAAGCTGTTATTTCGTAATTCTTCAATTCTTTTAAAAATGAAATTTATGGTAAAATTTCAGAGTTGTAAAAGCTCGTTCTGGTAGTTTATAGTGGTCTGTTTTATGTGAAATTAGAATTGACGATTTAGAGCTAGGTTTTCCTTGAAATGTAACGAGAAAATATTCCAAAAAAAGTTCCGTTAGCTTGCATACTTTTTATTATATTTTTATTTTGCTTTGCTTGTTTCATGTTTGAAAAAATGGAATTAATTTCTAAAGCTTCGAAGTTTTGTATACTTGTGTATTCTCGACTACGATGAAATATTTTAATATTTTCATAAATTAATTGTCTTTAGAACTTAATCTTTAATTAAAGTAAACTGAGATTCTGTAAGAGTGGCGATCCCAAGGAGTGAATTTATGAAAAAATTTATTTCAGAATTCCATGATTTTTATAATGGATAGAAATGGATATCATATGGACAGAAAAGTAGAAAATAATTAACATATATAGATTCTACTTTATAGAAGAGTAGTTGTGTGTTTTTAAAAGCTTTTTGTGATTCAAAAATAAATGAAATGACTAGAAGAGTTTGCTACACGCAACACTCGAAATTCCATTAATTACCCATATTAATGATTGTTTAGTTAATTATCTGCGCAAACGGCATTTCTTTTACGTTTTTCCTTAATGATTGCTTCGATCTTTAGGTGCGTAAGTTTTTAACACCATGTTCTCTATATAAAAATAATTTTCCTTCATATTCTCAAAGACCAGTTCTGAAAATTGAGCGTGGTTACTTCATTTTTATTCTACAATATTTACAATGGCTGAATTGAGCAAACGGATTGCAAAAAAAAACGGATTGCAAAAAAAAACGGATTGCAGAAAAAACGGATTACAAAAAAACGGATAGCAAAAAAAGCGTATTACGAAAAAAAAGAATGAAAATCTTCTTTGAAAATTTAGAAAAGTCTTCAAAATAATAATTGCATCACTGTTATCAGAAACATTTTCTGTGTCTTGACGTTCATCTCTTTTCTAGACAGGTGCTTCGGAATGTGGAACTTTTGCCTTATATTTATTCATAAATTGCAGATATAATGAGTGATTGATTTACGAATATTTTGAACAACGGGAAAACTTAACAATGAAAACTTTCGCGAAGCATTCTTATTAGTAAGGATGGCAGTTTTTCAAAAAAGAAACCCGGTTTTCGGTTAAACCGGTATTTTGACCTCCAGTTTAACCTGGCGGGTTAAACCGCTCAAAATAACCAGTTTTTGAAAAGAACCGGTTTTCGGTGTTTTTTTAAAGCAATGTTTGCGGACAGAATTTTTTATCAATAATAATATACAATAAGTAAACATTAATGCAAAAATTAATTAATGTAATAAGTAATGATTATAAATAAGTAATTAATTCAATATGTAATAATAGTAAATGAGTAATTATTGTAATAAGTAAGTATTATAGACAAAAATTTTATTAACATTGTTTTCACAAGAAATTAATTCATTGGCCAATATTTATCATCTAATTTGCTGATGAAGACTCTGTCAGCAATGAGTTGATCCCTGAGTCGACACCTCTCGTCGGAACCAACATCATTCAACGCAGATACTATTCTTTCGGAAGCCAGAGAATTTCCGAATAAAGATAAATATTTTTGGCTACAGAAAACAGACGCCGTTTGCAGATAAAAATTTCTATTAGTATAATTTTTGCAGGGAATCAATCCATTGGCCAATATTTATCTGTGCATTAAGACTCTTTCAGTAATCCGCCAACCAACAGTCGCCTCGAGGAAGCGGTTGTCGGTGATTGGCCAAAGATGATGGAATTCAAAGCTTTGTGACTTAATAAATTTTAATCTAGTCGAACCTAAAATCGAGCCTATCTTCCGACCCGATATTTGGATTTAAAAAAAACGATTTATACCGAGTCAAAAAACAGAAAAAACTGGTTTACCGGAACAAAAAACCGGTTTTCGGTTTTCCCATCCCTGATTCTTATAGATTGCGAACGCCTACACTAAACGTCGCAGAACAAATACAAAACGAAACGATTTTGCATGTTGGGATTTGTAGAACATAATATGATTGCCATCTGTTGGCAGGAGAAATAAACAGGTGAAAGTTGTTTGCTAAATATTTGTCAATAACAGCAGTGACCTCGCCCGGTAAGGAAATGCGACATAAAATAAAAAAATAGTAATGAAAAGAGATATTAAAATTTGCAACTGTGAACTTTTATGCATTTATAAATGCTTTTCGGAGCGAGACTCTGACATCTCGAAAAATGACCTGAAAGTGTGCAACGCAATTGATTTCTTAATTTAATAAATGCTTTTCTGAATGTTTTGTTAAAAACTATGTTCTCTTATAGGGTCTATAAATAGCCGAGGATAAAGAAGCATATTGTTACAAAGCTGTAAAGTTGTTTCCCAGAAATGGTAATCTTGGCGAAACATTTTGCGACCTTGGCGACAATTTTGGCGAATTGGCGAAAAAGTTGGCGACTTTGTCCACAAAAGGAATTTTCTAGAAAGATCTTGAAATGTCAACCTATTTCTACTGGCTTCATGAAGTTTCTGGAGATTACGTCACTTCCTATGTAATGACGTCACTTCCTGTTGAAAAAGTACATATAACAGCAAGCTCTCAAGCCAAGAGGAGTTAGTTGGATTTTGACCAGCAAGCAAGCTGGTGAGCTAATAAGAAACCTGTGAGCGCTGTGTTGAGATTTCTTGGTAATCTCTGTTGTGAATTTTTACAAGTGCTGTTTTAATACTTGTGCTAAGTTTCTTCGCTTGGAATATTTGTAAAGTAAAGAGCTTTATTTTTTTAAAATCCTGCTTATTGGATTGCATTCATGTACACCCACAAGACGAATTGTCACAACATTCACCATAGAAACCAAGAAGAACAGACAAATTTTTGTTATTATATGTAAATAAGTCTGCGTAATGAATCTAAGTATTGTATATTTTATATTATTTAGAATGTCCAAAAAGAATTATTCAGTTTCCCATAAAAATATATAACAAATGCATGAATGATTTACGAATATGGTTTCCTTAAATGTATTACGTTTTCATACCTATAAAATGTTTACTTTTCCAGAAAGTAAGAGAAATCAAGAGGCCATAAATTCCTTTGTTTTTTGGAAGAAATTCTTGTTACAGTAAAAGTTTAATTTTGAATATTCCATATTATAATGCAGTCTACACCAAATACATTTATGTTAAAAACTGTCTCATCCTTAATCAAATAGTTAGTAATTCTTTCCTTCTTTAAGTCCCCTTTATCTTTTTGGGAGGATAAAAAAATTTTCATCTTGAGTAACAATGTCGCAATTACTAATTAAGTTAAACAGCTACCTATTTCATTATTTTATATTTTGTTACGAACGCAAATATGAGAAAACTTCATTTAATTATTTTTTCATTTTGATTTATAGCAGAAAATTGAGCTGAATTTTCAAGTAATTTAAGATATAAAACATCACAGAATAAGTAGTTTGTTATATCATTTTTTAAAAATATTTTTTTCTTTCGCAGATTTCTGCAGTTTGCACATTTCTCATGTATCGACTTGGACTCATTCATTGGCTTCATTATTTTTCTTGCTCTATTATTCCTTTCATTATATCTTTTATTCTTTCTTTATTCTTAAATAGTCAATGAAAATAATAATTTCTTTCACTTTCAGTGAACTACACGAAATTCTTGCACGGACTCTTTTGAATACATGAATTTCTTTTGAAGCCAGTGCATATTTTTTAACCAATCCAATTTTGAGAATCTATCATATTTTTTTTTTCATTTCTGTCTGAATCTTTTCTTTAATGTAAAAGATTTAAGTTCTCGACATTCTTAAAGAACATGCTTTATTACACTGCTTAAGAAAATAAAAGAATTTTAATGTAAACAGTTTGAAATTAATTAGATTTCTGTGCTTTCATTTATGAAAAAACTCTATTAACCTTTTATAATACCCTTAACTTCCTAATTAATTAATATTTTATCTTGGAAATTATTTTATGATTAAATTAGGCATGAGTTTTAATTTTTTTAATAAGAAGCATCATAAACTCACCAGTCCTTTATAATTATTTAATCGATTCTTCGGAAAAGTAAGAGCTAAAGAAAAATCTTAATTTTTTTTGTTTTTATGTTTTCTTATAATGAATTTAGTTTTATTACATTAAATTATTATTACATCACAAATATCTTTGAGTTTTTTCCTTTCATTCTACAATACATTATACGAGAATGTATCCAAAAAAAGTTTACAAGGTTAATAAAAAATTATTTGACAATAAACAGAAAAGATAAAAGGGCATTAAGAGACATACTTGCCGATCACTTTTCCACATAATCACGAAATCTATTTAGGCATTTATCTGAACGCAGGATAAACTTCTTTAACCCAGCTTTGTAGAAATCAGGTCTTTGCTTAATGAGCCAGTTCTCGACAACTGTTTCCAGAGCACTGTGTGAAGAGAACCTTGTTCAAGTTAAGTGTTTGGAACCCAGATTGGGTGCCGAATCTTGGCTGTAGACTGGTGGCTCCAGTCTTCCCACTTGAACTTTCGCAGCAATTCTTGAGTTTTGCGAGCATTATGGGTATTGTCATGCAGGAGGATGACACCATCTCTCAACATGCCGGGGCCATTGTACGTCGGATGGCTTCACGATGGCGAGTAACTATTTATTTTTTCCGAGATTAAAGGAACACTTATCTGGAACAATAAATATTCCTTCAATTTCGGTTAGGTTTCTCTTCAGACAGTTATATGGAAACAGCTGCCGAAAACTTTTTTCACATCACTCTCTGAAAAGAACCTTGTTCCAGATAAGTGTTTGGAACCCAGATTGGGTGCCGAATCTGGGCTGTCGGCTGGTGGCTTCAGTCTTCCGACTTGAACTTTCGCAGCAATTCTTGAGTTTTGCGAGCATTATGGGTATTGTCATGTAGGAGGATTACACCATCACTCAACATGCCAGGGCGATTGTACGTCGGATGGCTTCACGATGGCCCAATGATTATTTCCTTTTTCAGAAATTGGAGGAACACTTATCTGGAAAAAGGTTCTTTTCAGAGAGTGATGTGAAAACAGTTCTCGGCAGCTGTTTCCACATCACCATCTGAAGAGAAACCTAACCGGAATTGAAGGAACACTTATTGTTCCAGATAAGTGTTCCTTTAATTTCGGAAAAAGGAAATAGTTACTGGCCATCGTGAAGCCATCCGACGTACAATCGCCCTGGCATGTTGAGTGATGGTGTCATCCTGCTTCATGACAATACCCATAATGCTCGCAAAACTCAAGAATTGCTGCACAAATTTGAGTGGGAAGTCTGGAGCCACCAACCATATAGCCCAGATGTGGCACCTAATCTGGGTTTCAAACACTTATCTAGAACAAGGCTCTCTTCATTCAAACAGTGATGTGAAAACAGTTGCCAAGAACTGGCGCAATGGACAAGGACGTGATTTCTATCTAGCTAAGTTGGTCCTGCGTTCAGATAAATGCTTAAATAGATTTGGTGATTATGTTGAAAAGTGATCGGCAAGTATGCATCTTAACTCTTTAATCCCGAGGCTTCTTTTTTCTCCTAGCCCCTTTAAAACCGGGACTTTCTGAGAGAAAGCGACATGAATTGGACTCTCCCAACCTAGGTGGTCTTTTACCCCACCCCCTGCTATAACCTTCCCTTAAGGCGCACGGAAATGGGCTGTGTTTTCCAATGATAATTGGACCCCCTACCACGCTTATCTATTAAGCAATCTCAGAACCTCACCTCCCCTGAAAACAATCCAACAGCCTCAGACCGGCCTTCTTCGCTGTTAAGGGGAAATTTTTAGACCACCCGGGACCGCCTCGTTTGATGTGAGAGGTTAATTGCCTTTTGAATTTATGTCTATTGTTAATAAATCATTATATTATCCTTGGAACCCTCTTTGGACCCGTCCTCGTATCTTTTGAAATTGATTAATTGTTTTACTAAACAATTGCTAGTATCCAACATCCTGAAGACGATGCTTAAAAATTAAATTTTTTGAATTTCATATACTTCCATGCCATTCCTAAATCCAACGTCATTCGTTCACTCGTACGAATTTTTGAGTTAAAATTCTTCAATCTACAATATATACACTCAATGTAACGCTGAAATCTGCAGTGACAGTTTAGATCAAAACTAAAAATTCCAAAATTCGGAGCAAAGGGTCATAAATCAGATTTCAAAATATTGAAAATTGCAAACTATTCTTTCTAGAAAATTTGCTATCCGAAAATAGTTTTCTGGAAAATTTTCAGCTTTTAGTTGAAAAGAAATTGCATCAGGTATGAAATAAAATAATTATTGAATTCGAATGGGCTTTAGAATCTTTAAAATAGAAATTGTTGGTATAATGAAAATATTCAGCATCTTCTGTTCTTTGTTTGCGATTTAACATCGTTTAAGACGTTTTTAACTTTCTCTTGTGCGAAGTAAATTCTGGTTGTTCTTGAAATTCATTATAAAGTACCTTATACTAATTAAATACTTTGAATACCTTACATTTTGTAAAATATTTACCTTTGGATTTTGAAAAATCTGTGAGTGCGAAAGAAAAAGGCATTTTGGTTTAATGCTGATCAGCGTGCTTGTGAAAATGATAATTTGAAAACACAAGGTTCCGGATGAAATTTGATATGTGTTCTTTAAATCAAAATTGTAGACCGTCAATGGTAAAAGGAACTTTTCTTAAATACATTCTCAGTTTTCTTCTCTATTCTGTGAATCTGTACCAAAACTGCCGTTAAAATAGGCATATAATTTATATTGGAAAAGTGCTATAAATAACCTTAAAAATTATATTTTCTGTTATTTGAGTCATAAATGCACTGTTAAAAAAATTACTTAATCTGAATCTTTCCAGTTATAACTAGCCGTATGTACCCGTGGATCCGCACGCGTTTATCTGTTCTATACATACATGGATCCACTGAATATGTAAAAAGCAATCTGTGATATGGAAATAAAACTCAAATTACCTCATTATATTTCTTTATAAACAACATTGGCAGTTTTTCCTCCTGGTGCCAGGACAAGAAGATTTTGTTTGAAGGTAACTATTTCGTCTCTTAGGCATAAGGATATTTTGAAATCAGTCGCAATTCTTTAGAATAGCCGTTTAAAATGAGATGTAAACAAAAATAAATTTAGCGCATAGGCAAATCTCAGCCCCTGCTTTTTCGCGTATGCGCGGATGAAACGCAAAGCACAGATCCTGCTGTTTTACGCATACGTGGATCGAGTTTGGATTGGATTTAATTATTTAACTCCCTTCCTGATTTTGAAAAGCGTCGATAAATGCCCTACAGAATGGTACGAATATCTCCAATAAACATTTTGTATTTCTCGACTTATAAATGTTCACACATCCAGTCGCTTCAAGGTGAGATTTAAACAGACATGAATCCCGCGCATACGCATATCTCAGTTATTGCTATTTCGCGCATGCGTGGATGAAACGCAAAGCACAGATCCTGATGTTTTACGCATACGTGGATCGAGTTTGGATTGGATTTAATTATTTAACTCCCTTCCTGATTTTGAAAAGCGTCGATAAATACCCTACAGAATGGTACGAATATCTTCAATAAACATTTTGTATTTCTCGACTTATAAATGACCACACATCCAGGGGGAATCCGCTTTAAGGGCAGATTTAAACAGACATGAATTCCGCGCATACGCAAAGCACGGATACTCATACAGCATGTGCGGATCGTGGTTGAAAAATTATTATTAAAATCGCAATTATTAAACTCCCTTTTTCATTTTGATCCGCGTTTAACATACTAAAACCTTCCTCGATAAATGCCCTACAAAATGGTACAAATATCTCCAATAAACATTTTGTATTTCTCGACTTATAAATGTTCACACATCCAGACGCTTCAAGGTGAGATTTAAACAGACATGAATTCCGCGCATACGCAAAGCACAGATACTCATACAGCATGTGCGGATCGTGGTTGAAAAATAATTATTAAAATCGCAATTATTAAACTCCCTTTTTCATTTTGATACGCGTTTAACATACTAAAACCTTCCTCGATAAATGCCCTACAAAATGGTGCAAATATCTCCAATATCAGTTTAGTATTTCTCGAGTTTTAAGCGTTCACACATACAGACGCTTTTAGGGGACTTTATTTTATACAATGTATAGATTAGTATCACCAGTTAGTTATATTTAGTTTAATTATCCTTAAGACGCTAAAATTGAAACAAACGATGACTAAAATTGGCATTGTTATGAAGCTTTGAGTATCGTAACTTTTGACGATTTTAGACCATTTCAATGGGCAATGATTGGCCCCAAAAGCTATCATTCAAAGCTCCATAACTTAGCCACTTTCAGTCGCAGAAGAGCGAAGAGATTTTTGTTTGAAATATTATTGTATCTAGAAAATTTTACTAAATATGACTTATAAAACCATATGAAAAATTTAGGCCTCGTTGTTTTCAGAAGTGCATTTATGAATGTACTTCAAAAGAATAAAATATATATTTTTTTATTTCGTCATTTAAAGCCTTTTTCCACTGGAAGTATATGCTTACCTCTAACTGTTTAAAAATTAGTTATTGGATCACGATTATGTGCTAACTCTGTTTATATGATTTCATTTTTCCCGTTTATTTTTCCCGGAGTGGGAACTTACACCCAATGTAAATGATATACTTATTTTTAATTTATAAACGTTTTGCGACTCAGTTCCAGATGACAAATAACATGCATTTATTTGTATGCAATTAAATGTAATTTTTATTCTTGACTGAGCGAAGCGAAGCTCCCGTTTTAACTCAAACATTCAGCGTTCTGTCTGTCTGTAAATATGTTTGTACGCAGTTATGACCAAACGCGTCGTTCGATTTTCTTCGAATTTGGTATTATGTTCCTTGGAACTATGGAAAACGACGCATATATAAGAATTTTTATTGATTCCGTCTCAAGTGGGTGGTTGTTTTAATGGTTTCAATATGTTGGCGAGTCGTCAATGACGAGTTTGGTACGATTAAAGCATTTTGGTAATGGATTGGCTAGCAGTAGAAGTACTGTTTTTAATCACGTGATCTCTGGTAGAAAATACAAATGGCGGGCATATTTAGCATTATTATTAGTAGACCGCCAAGGTCAAACGCCAACCACACTAACTTGATAATAACTTGTCGTAATGTGCGTTTTGAACTAAATATGCAATTTGAACACCTGTTTTTTAACCGATTGAGATGAAAATTGGGCACAGCTATATAATTATTCGTGATATCAAGTTTTATTTACCTAAGCCAAAGGCCTTATGAGATACAAGTATGCGATTATACAAACCGGCAGACAGTCAAGCCTTTGACGGATTGGGCCCACAATTTAATACGGACCTACATTCATGACGATAAAACTGTGTACCAAATTTTATCCATCTAGCTATTCAAGTTTTTGAGTTATAGTGTTCACATGACTGCGGACATACAGACTTCCCGTTGACGGATTTTGTCCAAAATTTGATAGAAACCTACGAATTATGTTTAAAGACTACATACCAAATTTCATCCCCGTAGCTCGAATAGTTTTCGAGTTATCGTGTTCACAGACACACAGACAGACATAATTCTAAAATTGTGTTTTTCGGACTCAGGGATGTCTGAAACGTGGAGATTCGTCAAAACCTTGAGTTCGAATTTTTTGACGATTACAATACTTTCTCTTTGTATACTTCGTATAGGAGAAAGTAAAAAGGAACGCTAACAATTATGGAAATAATTAAAAATAGCATATCAATTAAACCAACGTACTTAAAATAATGATTTAAATTTTTAGATTGTGTTGAAAATCGTTTTTAGGTTAATATATTTCGCAACTATTTTCAGAAAACGTCAAAAGTAAAAAAAAAATTCACGAAACAGCTGCTGCAAACTATCAGCGGAAAGATCGTTTTCTACGATTAAGGAGGATTTTTTTCTTCTAATCTAGGCTATTTGGTTGTATAAAAGACAGGAGAAAACAATTTTGATAACGTGTTGCAAATATCATACATATGCGAGCGTTTACGAGAAAGTCGCAGAGTGCGTACTCCAATTTCAATTTTTGTTTTATTTCCTAAAATAATGATTTGTTATTTGGTTTTTTTCTAAAATAAATCAGCACAGCCTCCCCCCCCCCTTTTCCGACTGCAGGACACAAATCGTAAAACTGATAAAAGGTAAAACTTTTTGAAAGGAATCAATACGTGGTTCAATTGTCCATCAGCTCGATATGTACCTGCTCTATGCAATATAAATATGAGATATTTTATATTGCCTACAGCAAGGTTTCTGAAACTATGGCACATTACATTATTTCTGGTGGTACATGTTTTTACACAAAAGATTTAAATGAATGTAAAATGGTGCCCCTTTTAACATTTTATTTCAATTTTTTATTATTCAGAAACATATATATTGTTACACAATTTGATCTGTGCGTGTACGGTGAAATGAGTTCAATAAACAGGTTAAAGGAGAATGACGTTTCATTCTTGAATATTCCAGAAAACACGAAGCCCAGGTAACATTAAATACAGCACTTGCACAAATTAGCTGTACAAACAGACAGAAAATCATTCATTATAACAGCAGTAGCACGATCAATAGCGCTCAGCGTCTAACAGCTGGCCAACAAGTCTCCAAAGAGATTCTTCGAACTCCACAGACGTTCAAAGACGATTGTCTCAGCTCAGCAACTCCCGGGTTTTTATACCTTTCCTGACAGGATGTGACATCACATTGAATTATCTAGTAAATTATGTATATATCTGCCCCTAATAGAGATATTGAGAAAATTACACCAATTTTTAAGGTCCTTCATTTCGTCGCCAAGGTCGGGGATCGTTAACCTCCATTGCTCTATAGAAAGTAAGAACCTCTGTAATTGTCTCTTTCCAACCATAAGACTAACATTGTGGGAAAGCGACATTACATATTCCTAACAATATTTTTATGTTTTTGCCCGAAATTCCGCTTGCAATGAAACAGAATCATTCGGCACATTCACCTTCATCAATAATAAATCTTAATATTTGCTATTATGTATTATTACCCACTATTCATTGAATATATAGCATATTTATATTTTATTATATTGTAAGTTTCATTTATTAATATAAGTGAATAATATCAATTCAAAATGTTTGATTATAAAGTGCACGTTGGACTAGTGGTAAGGTATCGGCTTTGGAGCAGGGGGGCTCCAGGCTCGAAACTTGGCTCCACTAAAGAATCTCCGTGCATATAGCCTGCTGCATGTTAAATCTAATGCTGTGGGTCAAACGCCATCTCGTTTGTATGGTGAAGAAATTTGGACAGGCAGGTACTTGCTCAGGTATCATCTTTGCCATCTGGCAATTTTTCAATATTGTGAGGTCCGTCCCAAAATAGCTCTCATGTTGCTCGAAAAGGAACGTTAATATAAATAAAACTTTAAAAAAGTCTTTGATTATAAACACTTTTTAGAGTGTGAATTGATTTTTAATCAAAAAATGCTGTAATGAAGTTTCTCATATATTTAATTCCTATTTATGTGGTGCGAAATTTAAAAATTGTGCGAATACCTTAGCCTAGAATAATCTTTGACACCTTCCGGGCTTGTTATCTCGACATAGAAATGAATCAAACCAAATACCCTGTATTACCTGTTAACAAGGTAGTTGGAAAGATAGCTATGGGTTTTATTGACCAGACATACAGGTTTATTACGGTCCTGGCTTGGAAAATTATCCGGATTTGTCCCAATTCGGAATAAAATATCTCGAATCACCCCGACTTTAATGTTATAGATACGAAAGTTTGTGATTATCGGCTTAAAAGTTTTTACAGTTATTAACTGTATTTTTCATATAATTAAAAAAAACTGGCTTCTTTAGAATTATTTTCATAAATTTAATGTTTCCTACAATGTAGTCACCTAACTGATTTGCACGTATGATTAAGTTGCTCATTCTTTATTCCATATAAAAAAATATAGAATTGTCTTTAATTTAACTAAAAATAATGCTTATTGGATACCTCTTTTGACAAGAGAACGATATTTAGACAGTTTAGGAAAACTTAAAAAAACAAAAACACCAAAGTCACGGTTATTCAGCAAAATTAATTATGCTGAAAAATGTGTTAAATGCACAATTTTTTTAGGATTATTTGTAATGAAATTTATATTTCAAAGAAGTACACAATTCATAAAAGTAGTTGTGCTCAATGCATAAATTTCTTTTCAAAAGAAGTGATTTTTTAATCGAATTCGTATTTCCAGAAAATAATACAACTATTAAGACCAATGTATAATAATTTATATAAAGAAAAAACATTTCTTTTCGAAACGCTTTGAAGAATTTACTTTCATCATTGATTGGGGAAAAATCTAACTTTTCCCTTTTCACTTTCAATTGTTTATCTTCATATCTCCGATTTGTCTAACCTCACACCTTCTACCCTCTCAAAATCGGACGCATTCGGATAAAACTCACAGAGATAAAATTCCCTTTCATTTTGTAAAACGCAAACGTAAAACGCAAAATACGCGGAAAAGAAATGCAAAATCTAAATCTTGCGTTTCTTTTCAGAACGTTTAGATAATTTACTTTCATCATTGCTTGGAAAAAAATCTACTTTTTCTACTCTGGTGATCTTCATAATTCCGATTATGTTAACCCCACACCTTTACCCTATCGAAATCGACAGCATTCCGGATAAAACTCAAATTCGGTAATTAAATTTCCTTTCATTTGTAAAACATAGAGCGGAAAACGCAAAATACGCGGAAAGAAATGCAAAATCTAAATCTTGCGTTTCTTTTCAAGTGGTGAATAATTACTCATCATTGCTTGGAAAAAATCAACTTTTTCCTTTTCTCTTTATTGTTTATCATATTCCGATTATGTCTACCACACACTTTACCCTCTCAGACAATAGCATTCCGGATAATCTCCTGGAATGGTAACGGAAGATTCCTTTCATTTTGTAACAAACGGTAAAACGCGGAGAAATCTAATTAAATCTGTTTCTTTTTTAAATTTTGATCAAATTTACTTTCATCATTTCTTGAAAAAAATCTAACTTTTCCTTTTCTACTTTTAATTGTTTATCTTCATATCTCCGATTATGTCTAACTCCACACCTTTACCCTCTCCGAAATCGACAGCATTCCGGATAAATCTGAAATTCTGGTAATTAAATTTCCTTTCATTTTGTAAAAAAAACGCAAAAATACGCGGAAAGAAATGCAAAATTTAAATCTGGTATTTCTTTTACATTTCAATAATTTACTTTCATCATTGCTTGGGGAAAAATCTAACTTTTTCCTTTTCTACTTTTAATTGTTTATCTTCATAATTCCGATTATGTGTAACCCCACACCTTTACCCTATCGAAATCGACAGCATTCCGGATAAAAACTCACAGAATTCGATAATTAAATTTCCTTTCATTTTGTAAAACGCAAAATACGCGGAAAGAAATGCAAAATCTAAATCCTGCGTTTCTTTTAGAAATGTTTTCAATAATCTACTTTCATCATTGGCTGGGAAAAATCTTTTTTCCTTTTCTACTTTAATTGTTTATCTTCATAATTACGTTATGTGTAACTCCACATTTACCTTCTAGAATCGACAGACAGCATTCGGATAAACTCACAGAATTCGATAATTAAATTTCCTTTCATTTTGTAAAACGCAAACGGAAAACGCAAAATACGCGGAAAGAAATGCAAAATCTAAATCTGTTTTCTTTTAGAAACAATTTTGAATAATTCATCATTGCTTGGGGAAAAATCTAACTTTTCCTTTTCTACTTTGTATCGTTTATCTTCATATGCTGTCTAACTCCACACATTTACCCTCTCCGAAATCGACAGCATTCCGGATAAATCTCACAGAATCTGGTAACAAAATTCCCTTTCATTTTGTAAAACTCAAACGTAAAACGCAAAATACGCGAAAGAAATGCAAAATCTAAATCTTGCGTTTCTTTTAGAAACGTTTTGAATAATTTACTTTCATCATTGCTTGGGGAAAAATCTAACTTTTTCCTTTTCTACTTTTAATTGTTTATCTTCATAATTCCGATTATGTCTAACTCCACACATTTACCCTCTCCGAAATCGACAGCATTCCGGATAAATCTCACAGAATCTGGTAACAAAATTCCCTTTCATTTTGTAAAACTCAAACGTAAAACGCAAAATACGCGGAAAGAAATGCAAAATCTAAATCTTGCGTTTCTTTTCGAAACGTTTTGAATAATTTACTTTCATCATTGCTTGGGGAAAAAATCTAACTTTTTCCTTTTCATCTTTTAATTGTTTATCTTCATATTCTGATTATTGTCTAACCCCACCTTTACCTTCCGAAATCGACAGCATTCCGGATAAAACTCACAGAATCGGTAAAAATTCCTTTCATTTTGTAAAACGCAAATAAACCTCAATCGCGGAAAAGAAATACAAAATCTAAATCTTGCGTTTCTTTTCAGAAATGTTTACAGATAATTTACTTTCATCAAAATTAGCTGGGAAAAAAATCTAACTTTTTCCTTTTCTGCGGTTAATTTTATCTTCATAATTCCGATTATGTAGCGCTTGACACTTTACCTATCGAAATCGACAGCATTCCGGATAAAAACTCACAAATTCGAGTAATTAAATTTCCTTTCATTTTGTAAAACCCGTAACGAAAACGCAAAATACGCGGAAGAAATGCAAAATCTAAATCTTGGTTTCTTTAGAAACGTTTTGAATAATTGCTACTTTCGATCATTCTTGCAGGGAAGAAATCTACTTTCCTTTCTGTCGCAATTGGTTTCATCTTTCATAATTCCGTTATGTCTAACTTCCACACATTTACCCTCTCCGAAGTCGACAGCATTCGGATAAACTACGG
This sequence comes from Araneus ventricosus, assembly GCA_013235015.1. Classification (NCBI taxonomy): domain Eukaryota; kingdom Metazoa; phylum Arthropoda; class Arachnida; order Araneae; family Araneidae; genus Araneus; species Araneus ventricosus. The sequence continues at coordinate 55,582 of BGPR01007008.1, read as the reverse complement.
GAATGGTAAAATTCCCTGTTCATTGTAAAACTCACGTAAAGCGCTAAAATACGCGGAAAGTAAATGATCTAAATCTTGCGTTTCTTTTTTAGAAACCTTTTGAATGAATTTACTTTCATCATTTAGCGAGAATCTAACTTTTTCCTTTTCTGCTTACAATTGTTCATATGTCTAACTCCACATTTCACCCTCTCCGAATCTTCGGATCAAATCTCACAGGAATCTGAGTAGCAAATTTCCTTTCATTTTAAAACTCAAACGTAAACGCAAGAATACGCGGAAAATGCAAAATCGTCTTGCGTTTCTTTTCAAACTGTTTGGAATAAATTTGCGCCGTCATTAGCGGGGAAGAAAAATCCTTTTCCTTTTGCTTGGTACGTACACCATATCTGTTTTATCTTCCGCATCGCTTCTACCCTTCCATGAGGATTGAACAGCATTCGGATAAAAACTCACAGAATCTAAGTGAAACAAAATTTCCTTTCATTTTCAGATTCTCCATCCTTTTAAATCTTTTCGTTTGCGATGATTCAGAAAAGTGGAAAAATATGAAAAAAATTGAGAAAAAGAAAACTACAAGACAGAAAGAAATGGTTATAAATAAAAATGATACCTACAAAGAAGAAAATATTGTATCCATTCAACACTCAAACCGTACTAAAGAGTTTAAATTAGCTTGATTAATATTAGAATCACTAATAAAATAAGCCTGAAAAGAATTTGTGTATTTAATCTTGATCCAAAATTACATTCATTACTTTAAAATTACATTAAGACCTCAGCATACCAATTCGGAACCAGGACGGCTCCCTGTCGGTTGGTTAGGTATGCCGTGAAGTGACTAGAAAATTACATTAACCATAACGATTTTAATTTTTACGGCATTAAAAAAAAAAGTCCTTCCCTAGGAGAATTAAATTGGTAAAAGGTAAATTCTAGAAAAAACTCATATTACTGTATCATCTCATTTTACTTTTCAAATTGATTACAGACAAAAAGAAACCGCAATTAAATTAATTAAACATTTGGGATACTGATTGTACAGAATTAAAAGGCATAAAATCTTAGCGTTGTAATTTCAGATAAAGATAATTTAATCTATTATATTTTTTCGTTTTAGCTATGTACAGCATTTGATACACTATTTATTTTCCAATAAATACAAAGAAGTTATATCAAGAAAGAAAGAACGTCCAGCTAACTAATTTTCTTTCATTTATTGTTCTTGTATTAAAGACTACATATCTCAGATATGACATATTTCTGGTTAAAAATATAAAGAAAATCATTTCACATAAGAACTTGATAATATTACTGTGAAATAAAGTTATCAAATGTTGTTGCAGAAATATGAAAGAAAATAATATATAAATACTAAATGCATGAATAAGTAAGATTAATAAGAGAAAGAGGTTCGTATAAAAAATTACGAAAACTATCTAGCATAATATCAAATAACTTGAAAAGACATGCACATTTGTCGTGTCTCGTATGAAATCAAAATCATTAGAATTAAATGTAAATGAATATTTAATGAAACGTTATAACCCTCTACATTAGCTTCATGTGTGTCTTTTCCCTTTGCCCTGTTCAGTTCAAGTAGATAATTTCTTGTTTATTTGAACAATTTCTTAAACTACCATGTATAAATATTCTCAAGACTTCGGAGACTTGATTGAATGTATTAAAGATCTAACAGAATTGGTAAACATTTTATTAGGAACGTTTAGTACCCCATTAAATGGCTCTGGTAAGAATTGTGTGGAAAGATGAAGCTCACATATTGCTTAACAGGAGTCATTTATTGGTAAACGTTCTATTAAAATGTTTACTAATTCTGTTAGATCTTTATCATTTAATCAAGAATGTCGAAGTCTGAGAATATTTTATACATGGTAGTTTAAGAGAATTGTTCAAAATATTGAAGAGTATCTGCGGGCGGGCGAGGGAAAAAACCGTATAACACGTGAAAAGAATTGAAAATATAATTTCATTAATATTCATTATTAATATCACAAACATTGATATACAATTACGATACAAATAATGCAGTTCTTTGGTATTGATAATATATAGATAGTACAAAACAGTATTTGAGATATTTTCCAACCTCTTTCTCAATAATCGACTATCAACCATTTATATTATATGTTATTTTTAACAATAACAATACATTTTGATATTTTATTTTACGGTGCATTTATCCGTTCTTGTATTGGCTCATTTTCTTTATGTTTAACCAATATGATAGAATATGTGATGTACGAAACGCAAACTTATTGCTATTGGTTCGGACGTTCTTTTCAACTTTCGATATGACTTTGACATTTGTGTTGACTTAATAGTCCCATCAATCAAAAAAAAAAGAAAAGAAACGAGCGAAAAAACATACGAGGGTAAAAGTATCTTTTATCTGAAATTCAACATGGGCAATAACGCTTTTAGTACTTGGCATATTCTCCCCAATGTTTAATTGAGTGGCCGGTTTCTTGTCTGTGACTCGGCCACGAGAAGAAACCAAGCAGTACCCATTGAGGTTTTCTGAAATTTACGCTTTTACTTATTTGGCCTAGAAGGACTTTTTTAATGTCAGGGCTAAGTGATAGACCCATGGTTATGTAATTTTTTTAACTGCGGCATAACTGTCGACGGGAATTTCTCTGATTCCGAGGCTAAGGCGACATGCGAATAACTGATAAACGAGGCGAATGTGGTACGGATCAGGTAATACAATTTACTCAGGTGCTTCTGTAATATTAATCAAGCATAACTCTTTAGTACGGTGACATTGAATAGATACAATGACTCTCTTTCTTTATTGTATCTTACGACTATAACTCGATAACTCTGTCTTTATGTTTCTTTTCTTAATTTTTTTTTCATATTTTTCGACTTGCTTCATCGAATAATAAACGAAAAAGGATTTTTTAGATGGAAAATGAAAATAAAGAGCCTGTTACCAGGTAATGATTTTATCCGGAATACAATTCACTTCGGAAGAACGAAAAAAATAATGGGGTTAGGTTTAAAATCAGAAGAATATATGAAGGTAACAAATAAAAGAAACCAAAAGAAAAATAATTTTCAAAACGTGATGAAGTAATTATTCCAGAAACGTTTCGAAAATATAAGATTTAGATTTTGCATTTGCTTTCCTTGTATTTTGCGTTTTACATTTGAGTTTTACAAAGATGAAGGGAATTTTGTTACCGAATTCTGTGAATTTGTCGGAATGCTGATAAATTTCGGAGAGGGTAAATATTGAGTTAGACATAATCGGAATTATGAGATAAACAATTAAAAGTGAAGGAAAAGTTAGATTTTTCCCCAAAACAGTGAAAGTAAATTAATTCAAAACGTTTATATAAAAAAAAAAATTTGAATTTTGCATTTCTTTCATTTTGCGTTTGCAATTTGAGTTTTACAAAATGAGGGGAATTTTGTTACCAGATTCTGTGAGAATTTATCAGAATACTAGTCATTCAGAGAATAATGAGTTCAAGTATCAGAATATGAATATTAGTAAAACGAAAAGAAAAAAGTTAGATACTAACAATGATAGTAAGTATTTCTGTTCTAAAAGAAATACAAGATTTACTCCGTATTGCGTTTCCGTTGCGTTACACAAATGAAAGAAACGCAATTATTCTACTGTGATTTATCGGAATGCTTGTCATTCGAATGATGATTTTATTATGAAGATAAACAGTAAAGAAATGAAAGGAAAGTTAATTTTCCCAACAACGATAATGAACAGTAACATTCTAAAGAAACAGTTGCTTGGGCTACATTTCTTTCGCGTTTTAAAATGAAAATTTAATTATGATTTTAATATCGGAATATGATCGACCCCTAACAGAGACGTGGGGTTAGACATAATCGGAGAGCCCATGAAGATGTTTCAGTAAAAGATAATGCTCCCGAAAAAATGATGAGAAATATTCAAAACGTGTCGAAAAGCTCTGGTTTGATTGCATTTTCTTTTCGTTTTTCCGTTTGCATTCACAATGAAAAGTACCGAGTATAATTTATCGGGCTCACTGTCGTGCCGAGAGAATGATGAGTTAAACATGTCGGAGATATGAAGGTAAACAGTAAAGAATGAAGAAAAGTTGAATTTTTCTGGCTTGTCGATAGTAAATTATTCAAAGAACGTTTCGAAAGAGCGCCAGATTGGTACATTCTTTCACGTGATACCGTTTTTTTACACAAAATGAGAATTTTATTACCGAATTCTGTGAGACTGTCCGGAATGCTGAAGGGTGAGTTCAACAGTCAAACAATTAAAGTGAAAGGAAAAGAGACCAGATTTTCCCCGAGCAATGATGATAGTATTCAAAACTTGTTTCTAAAGAAACGCAGATTTTGGAACATTTTCTTTTCATTACGTTTTACATTGAAGTTTACAAAATGAAGAGAATTTACCATTCAATTTATCCGGAATGGGTGAAGGCAAATAATGATGAGTTATGTCAGAATTATGAAGAATAAACAATTAAAAGTGAAAGGAAAAGTTGAATTTCCCCAATGATGAAGTAAATTATTCGAAACGTTAAAAAAAACACAGATTTTCTCTTTCGCATGACTCCGTTGCGTTTAAATGAGAGGTAGTATCATTTACTAGAGTTATCCGGAGATATGATGGAACTCGGAAGGATGTTGGGGTACACATAATCGAACTCAAACAGTAAAAAGGCAGAAAGAGAAAAGAAGTTGAGTCCCCCAAGCAATGATGATAGGCAATGACACATTTCTGAAAGAAACACCCTTTGAGCCTGCATTCTCCGCGTATTTGCGTTTACAAAATGAGAAGCCCCAACCACTGAACTAACGTGATTTATCAGATCTCATTCATTCGCAGAGCCAAGAATATTGAGGGGTGTCGGGGGTATGAATAAACGAATGAAAAAGTTAGACACTACAACGTGATAATGTCCAACATCGAAATACAAGACAAGGCCTGCATTTCTCCGTTTTCCGTTGCATTTCTAAAATGAAATTTCAATTACCGAATTCTGTGAGACCGGAATGGAGGGTAAGGTGTGAGTTAGGCTATAATCGAATGTGGTCAAATGAGAAAGGAAAGGATGGGCTCTAGTGAACAATGATGATAAATTATTCAAAACGTTTCAAAGAGAGCGCAAGATTTTAGGTACACTCCGCGTGACTACGTTACCATTTGGGCTAAAATGAAAATTGTCACCGAATTCGCAACGAGTTTCTCAGAATATTCGAGCAAATGAATAGTTCTATATTGAAGATGCAATAAACAATTAAAGTAGAAAAGGAAAAAGTTAGATTGCACCGTGATAGTAATTATTCAAAACATTCGAAAAGAAACGCAAGATTTAGGTACCTCCGCATCTGTTCGTTTTACATTTACAAATGAAACACCGTTACTCACTAATGATTTTATCCGGAATCTGAGAGGGAGCAAAATGATGAGGACATAATCGAATGTAAAATGATTAAAGAAGTGAGAGAAAAGAGACCAATTTCCCCCCCAGTAAGTAAATGTCAAAACGTTTCAAAATATTAAGGAAAACAATATTAAGTAACTGATACTGCTTTCTTATATAAATATTATACTGATGATGTGATGATTATTATTCTTTTAAAATAAGGTTGGAAAAAATAACTTTCTTTTGAAAATTGCATTGAGAAATACCTTCTATGGTATTGTACTTCTTTGAAAACATAAAATTCATACAAATAATCTATGACATTTAGTACTTTCGGCATAATTATTTTGCCTTTGAATATTATTGCTAGTGTTTACATTTTTTAACTCCTAGTATCTAAATATCCATAACGATAAAAGAAGAGCAAGCATTGACCTAGTTAAGAATGAAAATTATTATTTTATGAGGGACGGAATGAGGAATCTGTTTCATGCTAACTCAATACTGAAATCAATTAGACTGTTTATTGTAGTGTATTAAATTTATGAAAGTAATTCTAAAGTAATTTTAGTGCTCATAATGCATAGTAACTGATGAGGCCTTTAACTCAGTCGTACGAACTTCATCATCTTCAGCAAGGATGAAATTCAGTATTTATTGGTGAAGACAATCCAGATATTTCGAAACATATCAAACCCGTATCTGATCAATAAGTACAACTACATGTGTACAGAGCAATACAAGTACATTTGATTCATTTGTCTGAAGCCCGGAATCAGCGATACAATTTAGATGACTACTTTTAAGTACTGCCGGCAAATGAAGGTGCTTAATAATGAACTTCATTACGGCGTTTTTTTTTGATTGAGAGTCGCTCAACTCTGAGGTGTTTGCCAATCAAAGACTTTCAAAAGTTTTACCATTTATATTCCATTGCGCCTAGAGAGCAGGAGCGGGACGGACATTGTTCGAAAATGACGAATAACGAAGATGCCGCAGAAAGTACCTCTGATGATTTATTCGCCGCACCAACGGGATGGCGTTGACCCTGACATCAGATTTAACATTGCGGCAATTGCTGGCGGAGATTCTTTGGCGGAATCGAAGTTAGATTTTAGTACTCCGAAAACGTATTACCACTTAGGTAAACGTGCTGTCTTACCATCAGGCATTTTGACCATATTATTCAAATAAACTTTGCAATATAAACTTATACTAGCCATATTCAATGAATAATGGTATGTATAATAACAATATTAAGGTATTATTGATAGTGAGCAGGACGAGCTGTTTCATTACAAAGCAGGTACAAGCATAAGCAAAAAAGTATTGTTAGAATGGCAGTAATACATCCCACAATGTTAGTCTTGCTCGTTGAGCTTTCTAACACTTTTCTATAAGCAGCGTTAACGATCCCCGACTTCCAAAAATACTGAAATTTTCACAATATCTCCATTGAGAGCAGTCTCTATACATATTTACTAGATGATTCTCTTGGTATCATCACCAATAAAGGGTAAAATTCTGAGTTTACTTTGAATAGTTGACTCTTTTGAGCGGTTCGAAGAGTGAGGAGACATTTATTGGTGATTAGGCCGCTTGGCTATTGTTCACTGCTGACCACTCAGTGTGTTTGTTAATGCTGCTATTGAACTTATTTTACGAAGGTAACTCATATTTATTTTCTGGAGATATTCGACTGATAACGTCATTCTCACTGGCTTTGTTTATTGATAATTCGTGTTGATAATAAATGAGTGATAATCTTGAGGTGTTGTACAAATCTTGATAAATATTCAGAATATGTTAGTGGTAATCGTTAAGGACATGGTCATTTTATCTTTGTTAATATAAAATGTAAGTTCGAAACCCGCTCTGGAAAATGTTTGTTGCCATTCATTTGATCTTTTGTTGATGAGCATGCCAGTATTATGTATGGTTTCGAAACCCATCGCTAAAGTGAATAATATCTTGAGCATTGTTCATTTGAATAACGTGCAAAAAACATGTCTTAAAATGATAATATTGTTTTGTAGTTTCAAGAAACCTGCTCTAGACAAGGAAATAATGTTGAAAGAGGCATTGTTATTTAAATCTTTTTGTGTAAAAAAACATCATCTTCAAAATAATGTGATATTCGCCATAATCCCTCTCAGGCAAAAATTGAAATCGAAATTTTCATTCCCATTCATTTAAATCTTTATTAATACGTGACACCATAATAATGTGATGTGACTCTTCAACCTTTCAAACAAGAGCCGAAAATAAAATGTTAAAGGGGCACCATTTTATTCATTTAAATGACACGTGGCAAAAAAAAGTATGGCCGCACCAGAAAAACTAAAGTAATATGCTATATTTCGAAACCCACTCTTCAAAAAATAAAAGACTCATTCAAAAGGGGTACCATTTTACATTCATTTATGATATCAAAAATATGGCACCGTAATAACAAACTATAGTTTTCCAACCACTCTAACAAAAAGGTAAATAAAACCTCGTTAAAACACCATTATATTCATTTAAATCTTTTGTGCTGCTTGTCTTTATCTTAGAAATAATGATATGGACTCCCTCTAGAGCAAGGAATTAATAAAATGTTAAAAGGGGCACTCCATTACATTCATTTTAAATCTTTTGTGTGAAGCTGTCATCTTTTCCAGAAATATTAGTATTGTAGCGGTTTCCAGAAACCCTATACAGGCAATATATTAAAGAGAACATCATTACGTCATTTAAATCTTTGTAAAAAACATTGTACCATGAAATAATGTGAGTGGCTGACTTGTAAGTTTGAAACCCTGTAAGGCAAGGGTGAAATAAAATGTTAAAAGGGCACCATTTTACATTCATTTAAATCTTTTTGTGTATAAAACATGTACCACTAGAAATGTGTAATGTGCCATGGTTGAACAACTCATAAAAGAATGAAATAAAAAACAAAAAGACATACATTCCATTCATTAAATCTTTTGTCAATGAAAAACAATACCGCCAATAATAATATTAACAAGACTTTCCTGCTCTAAACAAGTAAAATAAATATTAAAAGAGAGCACACCATTCTCATTCATTTAATCTTTGATAATAAACATGTACCACCAAAACATAATCATTTTACATTCATTTAAATCTTTTGTGTAAAAACATGTACCACCAGAAATAATGTAATGTGCCATAGTTTCAGAAACTCTGCTCTAGGCAATATAAAATATCTCATATTTATATTGCCTAGAGCAGGTACATATCGATCTCATGGACATTTGAACCACGTACTGATTTCTTTCAAAACGTTTTACCTGATATCAGTTTTACGATTTGTATCCTGCAGTCGGAAAAAAAGGGGAGGAGGCTATGCTGATTTATTTTAGAAAAAAATCAAATAACAAATCATTATTTTAGGAAATAAAACAAAAAATGAAATTGGAATATGCACGCTTCGACTTTCTCGTAAACGCTCGCATATGTATGATATTTGCAACACGTGATCAAAATTGATTTTTCCTGTCTTTTATACAACCAAATAGGCTCGATTAGAAGAAGGAAAAATCCTCCTTAATCGTAGAAAGCGATCTTTCCACTGATGGTTTGTAACAGCTGTTTCTTGAATTTTTTTTATTTTTGACGTTTTCTGAAAAAAGCTGTGAAATACATTAACCCTAAAAACGATTTTCAACACAACATAAAAATTTAAATCATTATTTTAAGTACGTTGGTTTAATTGATATGCTATTTTTAGTTATTTCCATAATTGTTAAGCGTTCCTTTTTTAATTGCGTTTGAGATGTTTTACTCACAATAAATATATTTCATACTCTCGTTTGGTGAAATAGCAACACTCAGAAAAATAAACGCACTAAATCTAAATGGATGTTATATTTTTATTAATCTTTAATGATTCCCACTCATGCTTCCATTGTTGTTTACATATCGTCTGCTAGTATGCTTCTTTTTTGCCCTTCTACACAATACTACAATAAAATATCAGATCGAATCAACAAGAAATGCAGTCGAAAAAAGAAGGTTTTCAAAAGACCTATTATTTCGAAATTCCTTTATCGAAAGTTTCCTATGACGTCAATAAAGTAAAATGGCGGCATTAATGCACTTATTTATCTTTGCAATGACATTGCAAAATGACATTTTTTATACCTTAAATACAATTATATGTGTGAACTTCCCGAATTACTTCAATTAAGATTAATATTTGAGAAAATAGACTTAAAATATTGAAAATGATTATGTTGAGAGTAATGTCTAATATTTTTTCGCTAGTACATCAACTCCATTATTCTCTGAACAAGTTTGTTTACTATTACAGTATTTTAATACTTAGAAATCAATTTACATTATAGATATGAATAAAGGAGATTAAAATTGAGAAACTTGGATTACGAAATAATTAGGAAAGCAACGATAATACACACAATAATTGCTTGAAGCTAGTTGCGCAGTTTATTCATAATTTGAGAGAAAAGAACAGAAATAGTACGCATAAGCTCTCCACTTTTCAAATTACATTCTTTATTTAGTGAGAAATGAGAGAACTTTGTTTTTAAGTTCATTTCAACGAAATAATTTTTCAACTTCTTGTCTCACAACATTATGAAATCAAACGACTTGCGAAACATGGTTTTCATAACATTCTATTCAAACAAACGTACGAGGGTAAGTCATTAAGTAAGTCACAGAAGATAAGAAAGAATAATTTACCAAGATAATTACTTGGAAAAATTTTATTTTACAACCAAATCTCCACCAATGTTGATGCACTTATCCCACCGTTTTATCAGCTCCCCAATTCCAGCTGCATAAAATTCTTTGGGTTGCTGTCTCATCCAGAGTAGGACTTCGTGTTAAACGTCGTCATCATCTGCAAAGTGTTTGCCTCCAAGATGTTGTTTTAGTGGACCAAACAGATGAAAATCGCTTGGGGCTAAGTCTGGTTGGTTAGTGCTACAGCATACATCTAACAGCCCAGACTTAGCCCCAAGTGATTTTCATCTGACGACGACGATGGCGATGAGATCATGACGGCGTTCAACACGAAGTCCTACTGTGGATGAGACAGCAACCCAAAGAATTTTATGCAGCTGGAACTGGAGCGCTGATAAAACAATGGGATAAGTGCATCGACATTGGTATAGATTATGTTGAAAAGTAAAATTCTTTCCAAGTGATTATCATGGGAAATTATTTTTTTCTTATCTTTTGCTACTTACTTAATGACTTACCCTCGTATTTCGTAATACTCGTTGTCTCATATACTGAAAAATTGAAGAAGAAATTTGCAAAAGCCTTCACTGTTTCCCCATGAAATAATTAATGCAATTAAATATATGAAATAAATGATGTTCTTCGATCGGAACTAATTACGCACTACTTTTCACTCGGAGCAATTTAAAGATCGTAATTAGCTCCATTAAGTGATCGATTTTTATAAATCTGACAAGTTTTGATAATGCCGGAACTCATTTTGCTGCATCATTTTCTAATTGCATTTGTAATTGTTGTTATTTCGTAATTTAAGCATTTCTAAACAGAAAAGACTGCATTGTAACACGCTTGCATTAACTTCAGAGCATACCCATTTTACGATGCATTTTGAAACCTTTTAATAAGCTTAGTTCTTTTAAGTTATATTTATAATACTTACCACCGATTTAACACAGATAAATTAACTTTGTTCATGAAAGAAAGCAAAATAGAAAACTGAACCAAATATGCCCGCCATTTGTATTTTCTACCTAAAATCACGTGATGAAAAACAGTACTTCTACTGCCATCTGCTAGCCAATCCAGTACCAAAATGCTTTAATCGCACCGAACTCGTCAATGACGACTCGCCAACATATTGAAACCATTAAAACAGCCACCCACTTGAAATGGAACCAATACAAATTCTTATATATGCGTCGCTTTTCATAGTTCCAAGGAACATACAAACCAAATTCGAAGAAAATCGAACGACGCGTTTGGTCATAACTGCGTACAAACATAATTACAGACAGACAGAACGCTGAATGCTTAATTTAAAACGGGAACTTCACTTCGCTCTGTCAAGAATAAAAATTACATTTAATTGCATACAAATAAATGCATGTTATTTGTCATCTGGAACTGAGTGGCAAAGCGCATGTAAATTAAAAATAAGTATATCGTTTTCTTTGGATGTAAGTCGCCACTCCAGGATAAATAAACGAGAAAAATGATTTTATATTAATAGAGTTAGCACCTAATCTTGATCTGATAACTAATTTTTAAACAGTTAGAGGTAAGCATATAATTCCAGTGGAAAAAGGCTTTAAATGACGAAATAAAAAATATATATTTTATTCTTTTGAAAGTACGTTCATAAATGCGCTTCTAAAAAATAACGAGTCCTAAATTTTTCATACGGTTTAATAAGTCATATTTAGTAAAATATTCTAGATACAATAAGATTTCAAACAAAAATCTCTTCACTCTTCTGCGACTAAAATTGACTAAGTTATGGAGCTTTGAATTATAACATTTTGGGCCAATCACTGCCCATTGAAATGGTCTAAAATCGTCAAAAGTTACGATACTCAAAGCTTCATAACAATGCCAATTTTAGTCATCGTTTGTTTCAATTTTAGCGTCTTAAGGATAATTAAACTAAATATAACTAAGTGGTGGTACTAATCTATACATTTTATAAAATGAAGTCCCCTGAAAGTGTCTGTATATGTAAAAGCTTAAAACTCCAGAAATACTAAACTGATATTGTAGAGATTTGTACCATTTTGTAGGGCATTTATAGAGGAAGGTTTTAGTATGTTAAAAGCGTATCAAAATGAAAAAGGGAGTTTAATAATTGCGATTTTAATAATTATTTTTCAACCACGATCCGCGCATGCTATATGAGCATCTGGTCTTTGCGTTCATGTCTGTTTAAATCTCCCCTTGAAGCGTCTGGATGTGTGAACATTTATAAGTCGAGAAATACAAAATGTTTATTGGAGATATTTGTACCATTTTGTAGGGTATTTATCGACGCTTTTCAAGATCAGAAAGGGAGTTAAATAGTTAAATCCAATCCAACCTCGATCCACGTATGCGTAAAACAGTAGGATCTGTGCTTTGTGTTTCATCCGCGCATGCGTAAAATAGCAGGAGCTGTGCTTTGCGTATGAGCTGAATTTATGTTTATTTACATCTCATTTTAAACAGCTATTTTAAAAATTTGCGACTGATTTCAAAATCTCCTTATGCTTAAGAAACGAAATAGTTACCACCAAACAAAATCTTTTTGTCTTGGCACCAGGAGGAAAAACTGCCATTGTTGTTTATAAAGAATATTATGAGGTATTTGAATTTCATTTCCATATCACAGATTGGATTTTACATATTCAGTGGATCCATGTATGTATAGAGAAGATAAAAAACGGCTAGTTATAACTAAATATAACTAGAATGATTCAGAGCAAGTAATTTTTTAACAGTGCATTTATGATTCAAATAACATAAAATATAATTTTTAAGGTTATTTAAAGTATTTTTCCAATAGAAAGGATATGCCTATTTTAACGTCAGTTTTTGTATAGATTCACAGAATAGAGAAGAAAACTTAACATGTATTTAAGAAAAGTTCTTCCCATTGACATCTAACATTCTAGATGGGTTCACAATTTTGATTTAAAGAACACATTTCATATTTCATCCGGCTCCTTGTGTTTTCAAATTATCGTTTTCACGAGCACACACGAGCAAAACAAAATGCATTTTTCTTTCGGACTCAAAGATTCTTCAAAATCTAAGGTTATATATTTTGGAAAATGTAAAGTATTCGAATTATTTAATTAGTATAAGGTACTTTATAAGGAATTTCAAGAACTACTGCTACTTCGTACACAAGAGAAAGTTAAAAACTTTATGTTAGATCGCAAACAAAGAACAGAAGATACTGATTTTTTTCATTATACCAATAATTTCCATTTTGAAGTTTCTAAAGCCCATGCCAATTTAATAATTATTTTATTTCATATGCAATTTCTTTTTAACTAAAAGCTGAAAATTTTTCAGAAAACTATTTTCGAATAGCAAATTTTCTAGAAAGAATAGTTTGCACCTTTCAATATCTTGAAATCTGATTTATGACCCTTTGCTCCAAATTTTGGAATTTTAGTTTTTATCTAAACTGTCACTGCAGTTTTCAGCTTTATATAGAGTGTATATATTGCAGACTGAAGAATTTTAACACAAAAATTCGTATGAGTGAACGAGTGACGTTGGATTTAGGAATGACATGGAAGTATTAAATAGAAGTATTAAAATTATTTATTAACATTGGACAGAAAATACAAAAGAAAATTAAGAGGCATACTTGCCGATCACTTTTCATCATAATCACCAAATCTAGTTAAGCTTTTATCTGAACGCAGAAACAACTTGTTTAACCCAGCTAGGTAGCAATCGCGTCTTTGTTCATTGCGCCAGTTATCGCAATGAACAAAGACGCGAACATCAAACAGTGACGTGTTTTCACATCACTGTTTGAATAAAGAGAGCCTTGTTGTAGATAAGTGTTTGAAGCCCAGATTAGGTGCCAAATCTGGGCTGTATGGTTGGTGGCTCCAGACTTCCCACTTGAAGTTTTGCAGCAATTCTTGAGTTTTGTGAGCATTATGGGTATTGTCATGCAACAGGATGATACCATCACTCAACATTCCAGGGCGATTGTACGTCGGATGGCTTCACGATGGCCAGTAACTATTTCCTTCTCCCGAAATTAAAGGAGGACTTATCTGGAACAATAAGTGTTCCTTCAATTTCGGTTAGGATTTTCTTCAGACAGTGATGTGGAAACAGCTGCCGAGAACTGTTTTCACATGATTCTCTGAAAAGAACCTTGTCCCAGATAAGTGTTCCTCCAATTTCTGAAAAAGGAAATAATCATTAGGCCATCGTGAAGCCATCCGACGTACAATCGCCCTGTCATGTTGAGTAATGGTGTCATCCTCCTGCATGACAATACCCATAATGCTCGCAAGACTCAAGAATTGCTGCGAAAGTTCAAGTGGGAAGCCTGGAGCCACCAGCCGACAGCCCAGATTCGGCACCCAATCTGGGTTCCAAACACTTCTCTGGAACACGGTTCTCTTCAGACGGTGATGTGGTAATAGCTGCCGAGAAATAATTTCACATCACTCTCTGAAAAGAACCTTTTTCCAGATAAGTGTTCCTTCAATTTCTGAAAAAGGAAATAATCAGTGGGCCATCGTGAAGCCATCCGACTTACAATCGCCCTGGCATGTTGAGAGATGGTGTCATCCTCCTGCATGACAATACTCATAATGCTCGCAAAACTCAAGAATTGCTGCGAAAGTTCAAGTGGGAAGACTGGAGCCACCAGTCTACAGCCCAGGTTCGGCACTCCAAACACTTATATGGAACAAGGTTCTCTTCAAACAGTGCTATTGAAACAATTGTCGAGAACTGGCTCAATGGGCAAGGACGGGACTTCTACAAAGCCAGGTTAAACAAGTTTACCCTGCGTTCAGATAAATGCCTAAATATATTTCGTGATGATGTGGAAAAGTGATCGGCAAGTATGGCTCTTAATGCCCTTTTATCTTGTCTATTTATTGTCAAATAATTTTTTATTAACCTTGTAAACTTTTTTTTGGATACATTCTCGTATAATGTATTGTAGAATGAAAGGAAGAAACTCAAAGATATTTGTGATGTAATAATAATTTAATGTAATAAAACTAAATCCATTATAAGAAAACATAAAAAGAAAAAAAATTAAGATTTTTCTTTAGCTCTTCCTTTTCCGAAGAATCGATTAAATAATTATAAAGCACTGGTGAGTTTATGGTGCTTCATATTAAAAAGAATTAAAACTCATGCCTAATTTAATCATAAAATAATTTCCAAGATAAAATATTAATTAATTAGGAAGTTAAAGGTATTATAAAAGGTTAATAGAGTTTTTTTCATAAATGAAAGCACAGAAATCTAATTAATTTCAAACTGTTTACATTAAAATTCTTTTATTTTCTTAAGCAGTGTAATAAAGCAGGTTCTTTAAGAATGTTAAGAACTTAAATCTTTTACATAAAAGAAAAGATTCAGACAGAAATGAAAAAAAGTATGATACATTCTCAAAATTGGCTTAGTTAAAAAATAGGCACTGGCTTCAAAAGAAATTCATGTATTCAAAAGAGTCCATGCAAGAATTTCGCGTAGTTCACTGAAAGTGAAAGAAATTATTATTTTCATTGATTATTAAAGAATAAAGAAAGAATAAAAGATATAACGAAAGGAATACTAGAGCAAGAAAAATAATGAAGCCAATGAATGAGTCCAAGTCGATACATGAGAAATGTGCAAACTGCAGAAATCTGCGAAAGAAAAAAATATTTAAAAAAATGATATAACAGACTACTTATTCTGTGATGTTTTATATCTTAAATTACTTGAAAATTCAGCTCAATTTTCTGCTACAATTCAAAATGAAAAAATAATTAAATCAAGTTTTCTCATATTTGCGTAAGAAACAAAATATAAAATAATTAAATATGTAGCTGATTAACTTAACTAGTAATTGCGACATTTTTACTCAAGATGAAAATTTTTTTATCCTCGCAAAAGGATAAAGGGGACTTAAAGAAGGAAAGAATTGCTAACTATTTGATTAAGGATGAGACAGTTTTTAACATAAATGTATTTGGTGTAGACTGCATTATAATATGGATTATTCAAAAATTAAACTTTTACTGTAACAAGAATTTCTTCCAAAAAACTAAGGAATTTATGACCTCTTGATTTCTCTTACTTTCTGGAAAAGTAAACATTTTTTAGGTATCAAAACATAATACGTTTAAGGAAACCATATTCGTAAATCATTCATGCATTTATTATATATTTTTATGGGAAACTGAATAATTCTTTTTGGACATTCTAAATAATATAAAATATACATTACTTAGGTTCATTACGCTGACTTATTTACATATAATTACAAAAAGGGGTCTCTTCTTCTTGGTTTATATGGTGAATATTGTGACAATTCGTATTTATTTTACAAATATTCTAAGCAAAGAAACGCGGCACAAGTATTAAAACAGCACTTGTAAAAATTCACAACAGAGATTAACCAAGAAATCTCAACACAGTGCTCACAGATTTCTTATTAGCTCACCAGCTTGTTTGCTGATCAAAATCCAACTCCTCTTGGTTTGAGAGCTTGCTTTTATACACTGAAGAGCCAGAAAAACTGGTACACCTGCCTAATATCTTGTAGGGCTTCCACGAGCACGTAGAAGTGCCGTAACGTGACGTGGCATGAACTCGACAAATGGCTGAAGGTGTCCTGGAGGTAATTTACACCATGAATCCTGCAAGGCAGTCAACAAATCCAAGGAGTGAGAGGTGGTGGAGATCTCTTCTCAACAGCATGGAGAAAGGCATCCCAGATATCTTCAACAATGTTCATGGCTGGGGATTTAAGTGGCCAAGGGAAGTGTCTAAAGTCAGAACAGCGTTTTTGGAGCCACTTGGTAGCAACTCTCTACGTGTGGGGTGTCGCACTGTCCTGCTGGAATTGTCCAAATTCATCGGAATGCAAAATGGACATAAATGGGTGTAGGTGATAGGACTGGTTGTTAACACACCTGTCCTTGTCAGAGTCGTCTCTAGACGCATCAGGGGTCCCATATCACGCCAACTGTATACGTTCCATACCATCACAGAGGCTCCACCAGATTGAACAGTCTCCTGTTGTCAAATAGGGTATATGGATTAATGAGGTTGTCTCGATACTTGTACGCGTGGATCCGTCCGATACAATTGGAAACGAGACTCGTCAGACCAGGCAACGTGTTTCCAGTCATCAACAGTCTAATGGTAGTGTTGTTGGGCCCAGGCGCGAGGCTTAAAGGTTTCTGCCGTGCAGGTAACAACGGCACACGAGTGGGCCTAAAGCCCATATTAATGACGGTCCGTTGAACAATTCGCACGCTGACACTTGTAGATGCCCCATCATTGAAATCCGCTGCAATTTGAGGTAGTATTGCAAGTCTATCTCGTTTAAGGATTCGAGTCTGACGTCAATGGTCCAGTTCTTTCAAGGTTTTTTTCCGGCCGCACCAATGTCGGAGATTTGATGTTTTACCGGATACTCGATATTCACGGTACACTCGAGAAATGGTTGTAAGCGAAAATCCAAATTCCATCGCTACCTCGAACTTGCTATGTCCTATCTCTCGTGCTCCGTCTATAACGCCACATTGAAAGTCACTTAAATATTGACCTGCCATTGACCTACAGCTGGAACCGATCTAACAGCTTGGCCAAACACCTGTTGTCTTATATAGAAGCTGCCGACCTAATCGCGTTACGCTGATTGGTTGCATACCTCCGTTATATTAATACACACGTCTGTACCAGTTTGTATGGTTCCTTAGTGCACTTTTTCAACAGGAAGTGACGCAATCTCCAGAAAATTCATGAAGCCAGTAGAAATAGGTTGACAGTTCAAGGTCTTTCTAGAAAATTCCTTTTGTTGACAATGTCGCGAACGTTTTCGCCAATTCGCCAAAATTGTCGCCAAGGTCTCAAAATTTTTCGCCAAGATTAGCATCTCAGGGAAACAACTTTACAGCTTTGTAACAATATGCTTCTTTATCCTCGGCTATTTATAGACCCTATAAGAAAACATATTTTTTAACAAAACGTTCCGAAAAGCATTTATTAAATTAAGAAATCAATTGCGTTGCACACTTTCAGGTCATGTTTCGACATGTCAGAGTATCGCTCCGAAAAGCATTTATAAATGTATAAAAGTTCACAGTTGCAAATTTTAATATCTTTTTTCATTACTATTTTTTTTTATTTCATGTCGCATTTCCTTACCGGGCGACGTCACTGCTGTTAATGGCAAATCTATAGCAAACAACTTTCATCTGTTTATTTCTCATGCCAACAGATAGCAATTATATTATCTTCTACAAATCCCAACATGCAAAATCGCTTTGTTTTGTATTTGTTCTGCGACGTTTAGTGTAGGCGTTCGCAATCTATAAGAATTAGGGATGGGAAAACCGAAAACCGGTTTTTTGTTCCGGTAAACCAGTTTTTTCGGTTTTTTTGACTCGGTATAAATCGTTTTTTTTTTAAATCCAAAAACCGGGTCGGAAGATAGGCTCGATTTTAGGTTCGTCTAGATTAAAATTTATTAAGTCACAAAGCTTTGAATTCCATCATCTTTGGCCAATCACCGACAACCGCTTCCTCGAGGCGACTGTTGGTTGGCGGATTACTGAAAGAGTATTAATGAACAGATAAATATTGGCCAATGGAAGTATTCCCTGCAAAAATTATACTAACTGAATTTTTTGCTTGAAATATTTATTTTTATTCGGAAATTCTCTGGCTTCCGAAAGAATAGTATCTGCGTTGAATGATGTTCGTTCCGATGAGAAGTGTCGGCTCAGGGTTCAACTCATTGCGGAAAGAGTCTTCATCAGCAGATTAGATGATAAATATTGGCCAATGAATTAATTTCTTGTGAAAACAATGTTAATAAAATTTTTTGTCTATAATACTTACTTATTGCAATAATTATTCATTTATTATTATTACACGTTGAATTATTTTCTTATTTATAATCATTACTTATTACATTAAATAATTATTGCATTAATACTTACTTATTGTATATTATTATAAATAAAAAATTCTGTCCGCAAACATTGCTTTAAAAAAAACCCGAAAACCGGTTCTTTTCAAAAACTGGTTCGGAGGTGAAAAAAACCGGTTTAACTGAAAACCGTTTTTTTTTTTGTTTTTTTTTAAACTGCCAACCCTAATAATAATGCTTTGCGAAATTTTCATTGTCAAGTTTTCCCGTTGTTCAAAATATTCGTAAATAAATCACCCATTATATCTGCAATTTATGAATAAATATAAGGCAAAATTTCCACATTCCGAAGCACCTGTCTAGAAAAGAGATGAACGTCCCGACACAGAAAATGTTTCTGATAACGGTGATGCAATTATGATTTTGAAGACTTATTTAAATTTTCAAAGAGGATTTTTATTCTTTTTTTCGGTAATACGCTTTTTTTGCAATCTGTTTTTTTTTTTAAATCCGTTTTCTTTTTGCAATCCGTTTTTATTTTTTTGCAATCCGTTTGTTCAATTCAGCCATTGCAAATATTGTAGAATAAAAATGAAGCAACCATGCTCAATTTTCAGAACTTTGGGAATATGAAGGAAAATTATTTTTACATAGAGAACATGGTGTTAAAAAGTTACACACCTAAAGATCGAAGCAATCATTAAAAAAAAACGTAAAAGAAATGCCGTTTGCGCAGATAATTAACTAAACAATCATTAATATGGATAATTAATGGAATTTCGAATGTTGCGTATTGCAAACTCTTCTAGTCATTTCATTTATTTTTGAATCACAAAAAGCTTTTAAAAAACACAACTACTCTACTATAAAGTAGAATCTATGTATGTTAATTATTTTCTACTTTTTTGTCCATATGATATCCATTTCTGTCCATTATAAAAATCATGGGATTTTGAAATAAATTTTTTCATAAATTCACTCCTAGGGAGCGCCACTCTTGCAGAATCTCAGTTTAGTTTAATTAAAGATTAAGTTCTAAAGAGTAAGAAAGTTTTGAAAATATTTAAATATTTCATTGTAATCGAGAACACACAAGTATACAAAATTTCGAAGCTTTGAAAGAGAGTAAAAAATCGTTAAAATTAATTCCATTTTTTCAAACATGAAACAAGTAAAGCAAAATAAAAATATAATAAAAAGTATGCAAGCTAACGGAACTTTTTTGGAATATTTTCTCGTAACATTTCAAGGAAAACCTAGCTCTAAATCGTCAATTCTAATTTCACATAAAACAGACCACTATAAACTACAAGAACGAGCTTTTACAATTTTGAAATTTTACCATCAAATTCATTTTTAAAAGAATTGAAGAATTACGAAATAACAGCTTGGCATCCAAGGAGATTTAAATATAATAACATACAATACATTATAAGAAAAAAGGAAATATCAAATTCTTGCTACATCACAAAACGGCTGACTTTAATCCGGAATTGAACCCATTTGCTAGGGTATATGAGACCTAATACCATTAAACCATCAAAAGTTGACCGAAATTATTTCATAGGGTATAGAAGAAAACAAAATGCGAACACATAGTTTTCGAAAAAAAAAATGACGAGAGTGTCTTTTTCAAACAGCCGCTTTTGTTAAAGACGTATGACTACTTTACTCGCGTGACTCATTTCCGATATTCAAATATTTTTTGTAACTTCTTTTGTTACCCTTTATCTCTAAAATAAGACATTAGTTATGTTTTTAACATATTTAGTTACCGAGATATTGAGGATCGCGTCACCAGTTCATGCATATTTTTGCCCAAATTTGCGACTTAGTAGTCGATGAACTACAATTCAGATTTTCAATTTTCTTCTGTAACTTCTGTTGTTACCCTTTATTTCTAAAATAAGACATTAGGTATGTTTTTAACGTATTTAGTGTCCGAGATATAGAGGATCACGTCACCAGTTCATGCGTATTTTTGCCCAACTTTGCGACTCAATAGTCGCTGAACTACAATTCCGATTTTCAATTTGTTTTTTGTAACTTTTGTTGTTACTCTTTATCTCTAAAATAAGACATTAGTCATATTTTTAACATATGAAGTTACCGAGATATAGAGGATCTCCCATACAACGTTTTTTTGTGGCGTTTTGGCGTGTGAATCAAATTCCTTCCTGAGATCCCAATGGGAGGAACGT
Source organism: Araneus ventricosus (assembly GCA_013235015.1). Taxonomy (NCBI): domain Eukaryota; kingdom Metazoa; phylum Arthropoda; class Arachnida; order Araneae; family Araneidae; genus Araneus; species Araneus ventricosus. The sequence continues at coordinate 34,370 of BGPR01007008.1, read as the reverse complement.
AGTCCTACGTTCCTCTCATTGGGAAAAATGGGATCCTAAAAAATGGTTCACGGTTTGCGATACTTAGTTAAAAGAATATAATGCATCGTGAAATGCTGAAATTATTTTTCAGTAAAAGTGGTTAGAATAGAGAAAGTATGCCTAAAAATTTTAAATTATGAGAAAGAATTTATTGATTATGATATAAGAATTTTCGAAAGTGGGTTAAAGATTTCTGTGCTTTTGAAATATATCACGAGTGAAATAACAAAGCTGAGATGCATGATAAAAGATAAATATTAACTCAAAATTGCAGTTACATGCAACATATGATTGCAAATATAAGAAATAAATCGGAAAAGTTTAACTACTTACTTTGTCTTGAAAGTAAATATATGTTAATTGGATTCAGAAAATTAAAATGGCCTATATAACAACTCTCACAGTTTCTTAGAATATTAGACGCTGATATTATTCTAGAAAACAAATGTTTCTCAATTGGAAACATCATACTTCTATCAAGATGTAGATCAGCCAATTTAAAAAAAATTTAAATCTATTTTACTAAATTAAAAACTCACGCTTTTGTTGTTTAAATCACTTAGTTGTAAAACTTCAAAAGTAGGGAAAAAATAGGAATACATTTTTGCCACTAACCTTTTGTGTCTTATTGCATGTATTCTTTAATCTTTTTAAAGAAATTCTTTTGAAGCCTTATAAGAATATTAAAAAATAGAAAATTAGTTAGGCCTAAGGGTACTGTTATTTTAGTTGATACAAAAAAATTAATTAAAATATTTTAATTAAAAATTATTTGAATATAATATTTAGTTTAAAGTAAAAAAAATAGTAGGTACTAAAAAGTAATGAAAAAAAGAAACTAACTGTATTTAAATGTGTCAATTTGCAAATCTAGCTCTGAAAAATGATTTATTAAAGTTCTCACTCTATAAAAAAAGATGTTTTATATATGAATATAATACATCTTTGTTCATAGATTGAAAATTTTCCTAAATCATGTTATGGGAACTGAACCTTTAACTGAAACCTTTAATCTCTTCGAAATTTTTCACTTTGTATAACATAGGCAATTCTTTACTATATTTATGTGATTTTTAGAATTCATTTTTGAGTTCATAATCATTCGATTTTTGAAAATGTTATGTACATGTAAAGTTATGTAAGTTATCATATGTTATTATTAATGTAAAGTTATGTAATTTTGTTGTTTGAGGCTAACTGATTAGGGCTCATAACATATCGCATACACAATTTAGAGACATTTGGTTTTACACCTGACTTATTCTTATTTCTTATTGAAGAAAGCTGATTTTGCACTCAAAAAAGGCAATAGTTTCCCTTTAATCTTAAATATTTGCCCATTAAATATTTACTTTGTTTATTTCTTTTATAAGTAATGCTGAAACAAGGTTCTAATTTCAATACAATTTTTATTTCATACCATTTACGTGAAACTTAGTTTGATTAAATAAATTATCAACAGTAAGTTATTGTAGTTGGAAAGAAGTTGCAGGCCGTGAAAATGGATAGAAATATGTTTCTTCTTTGTCTTCTAGACATTTATTAGACGTCTAGACATTCATTAGAACCTGAGTTTAGGGCGAAAATTATATCATGATGATTTTTTAAACTTGAGATGCTAATTAGTACATACTGTTCACAAGTAATCTATTTTTAAAGTACATTAACCTCATATTTATTGTTACGCTAGCCGTCTTTGGCGACCAGGTTGTTCGCCGCAAATAGCGATGTGTTTAATTCAAACTAAATTTCTTACACGAAATTTCATATTTATGCTTCCCCTTAACAAAGTATATTTCAATTTAGTTACTTACTAACTTCAAGGGTTTTGTTTGCTTATTCCAAAGAAAGAAAAATTGCTAAAATTAAAAAAGAAATTAAACTTTATGAAGATATTACCGAACAATTTGAAAATATGAACAAAATGATCCTTCCTTAGCTTTTAAGTAAGGGGGGGAAAGAAGTAATTAAATATTAGATGAAACAATGAAAACGGTTTGAATGTCATTGCAACAATGAAAAGTACTTTAGAAAATTACGCGTAATGATATAAATTTTAAATTTGTTTCAACAAGCAAAATCATTGGAAGGCAAATAAAACTGAATAATTGAGAAGATATTTTTTTAATTTTAATGTGGTTTAAAAATGATATTTGAGCGATTATATTTTCGCATATTATCGTAGAAAGACAACAAAATTTCACTTAACTTTTTTAAAAAATTGATACGAGGTGCATATTCCACCTCTCCAATGTATTTGTTTGCCAGATTTGATAGATCTAGATCCAAAGGTCTGTCCTGTAAAGCTTCATAAGACAAACAGACACATGCAAGCAGGTATGCATACACACATAACACCAGAGCATACCTCCGAACTCGGAGCCTAAACGGTTCCCTGTCGGTTGGATGAGTATGTGTGAAACTTTATTGAAAATTACAGCAAAAAATTACATCATGAAATATAAAAACACATAAAAGGGAACATAATCATACATAAACAACGAAGAATAGAGGGTTAGACAATCGGAATAGAATATAAAATATATACAAGAAGAGAAAATATAAATAAAAAATATAAAATATCTCATATGATATATAAAATATATCATATGAGAGCACACACACACATTTGCAGAGATATAACACACGGAGAATTAAAGCCCATATGATTGAATATATATTTAACAGACGATAAGACATTTTATTACATGAAAATGATTTTCCTGTAAACTCGTAACTAACATGCTGTACATTCTTTCATAATTTTATGAAACGGGTGGACATAAAATGATTTTGCCCATATACGAACTTCTGGCGAATACAAGAATCGACGAAAGTGAATGAAGTTGGAAACATTTCAAAGAATGTGCTTGAGAGTGACAAAAAGAACCAAAAATTATTATCTCACTATTATGGGCAGTAAAAAAATTTCGAAAAGTTCAAATTGGAACACCGATCTTACGTATTGCTAATTGATCAGCGTTCTGTAAAACTACGAGAGAAGTTGGAAGGTACCTGTAACACAAAAACAAGGGTATTAGAGAGAGAGAAAAAAGGAAATTTCTTAACAAGCTTACAAAATTTAATAAAATTAGAAAATTTGTCTCTGACTTTGTTTGAAGAATAAATTTTTCTCAGATTCAATATAACAGGTGTATTTAGAAAAGTTATATTTTTTATGTATTTCTTAGTAGACAATATTAAATGTTGAAAAATTTCTTCAATGTGAGAACAAGGTTAAAATTCTATTTATGGAAAATCTAGGTTGAGTTCGGATGTGAATTACTAATCATTCGCAATAAGGAGGTTATTGAATATTTCTTGTTAATATTGGAAATGTCGTTATTATCTCTTTATGTGCAAAGTAATTTTCACCATAAAGAATTGTTATTTGAGAAGTTTTATATATATATCTTAGTAGACAGTATTAAATGTTATAAATTTCTTCAATGTGAAAACAAGGTTAAAATTCTATTTATGGAAAATCTTGGTTCAGTTCGGATGTGAATTACTAATCATGCGCAATAAGGAGATTATTCAATATTTCTTGTTAATATTGGAAATGTCGTTATTATCTCTTTTTGTGCAAAGTAATTTTCGCCATAAAGAGTTGTTATTTGAGAAGATTTTTATACATATATCTTAGTAGACAGTATTAAATGTTGTAAATTTCTTCAGTGTAAGAACAAGTTTAAAATTCTATATATGGAAAATCTTGGTTCAGTTCGGATGTGAATTGCTAATCATGCGCAATAAGGCGATTATTGAATATTTCTTGTTAATATTGTAAATGTTGTTATTATCTCTTTATGTGCAAACTAACTTTCACCATAAAGAGTTGTTAATTGAGAAGTTTTTTATGTATATCTTAGTAGACAATATTAATTGTTGAAAATTTTCTTCAATCTAAGAACAAGTTTAAAATTCTATTTATGGAAAATCTTGGTTCAGTTCGCATGTGAATTACTAATCATGCGCAATAAGGATATTATTGAATATTTCTTATTAAAATTGGAAATGTCGTTATTATCTCTTATGGTGCAAACTAACTTTCACCACAAAGAGTTGTTATTTGAGAAGTAGGAGTGGATGTGTATAGATATTTTATTTTGCTCCTTTAATAACAATTTGGTTTTTTTCTTTTCAATCAGCTTCTTCTTGAAAGTCTTTGGACCCAAATTAAATTATTCAAAGAAAATCAAAATTAATGCTTCTCATAGATACCAGATTTCAGTAACCAAACTTTTTATTCAAAAAGAATATAAATACAACAGTGGTTTGCATTTACAATTTAAGTCTTTCCCAAATGTCCGATGTCTTTGACACGTCAGATTTTCTCTAAAGCAGTTTGCCAAGTGCTTTTTAAACTACTTGTGTCAAGCTAAGTGGCCAAGGAGCTCTTTATCCCAAATTCCCATCTCTCTGCATTGCCGAGCCATTAAGTGCTTCTTAAGCGAGTTTGACTGTTCATTTCATAAAAACTGCAAATGCGTCTCATCGGTACTGAAAAGTTCTTTTTAGTTTTCGAGAGTTATAATAAGAAAACGTGTACACTGGAGTGAAATCCAGTAATAACTTCAGAAGAAGGCATGACGGGATTTTTGAGTATGAATCGATAAAATTTAACCAAAGATATTAAGGCATTTGGAACTCTTTTAGAAGATTTGATGGAAATTGATAATTTAGAAAATGTTTCTCCGCAGCGGATTTTTTAAATTATTTGATAGCGTTCCGCAATTTACTGTTGAATTTTAACGTTAAATTTAATGAACTATGTAATTTTAATTTTAATATTTTTGTACTTCAAATGCATTTGTAGCATTGTGCTTGGTAAATATATACATCAATTCATTTTGCTTATTATTAATTTCTCGGAAAAATAAAATTTCATTATTATAAGATTTTGTTATTATCATTATTAATAAACAACGCATAAAAAATAAAAATAGAAGAATTTTTCTAAAAACCTTTTTGCACAAATCTAATTTGCAAATTAAGAATTTTTTTCAAAGCTCTTAATGATCAAATTAGATTTGTGTTAAAATACTCACTTCTTTACCAAAGACCAAAAGACCTTCTTAGCCATATTCTCAATAATTTTATTGCTAATGTCAAACACAAGTTGCGCAAATGTAGGCTATACACACGCCTTTTCTACTCTACATTTAGTAACTAACTCCCATTTTGCAAATGACATTATGTTCTCTGTTAGAGTACAATTCTTTGATTTTCTTTTCTTCGATAGCCAATACTTAATTCAAATACCTAAAATTATATCATGTACTGGTTATTATTGTTTAAAATAAGCAATATTCTATGTATGCCAAATATCATTTTTAAAAAAATGTCATCTGATTTGTGATGTCCCGTCCCATTTGTAAGATGTAATGGGCGGAATCGATGTTCACGTGATATGCTTCAAGACTCCGCAAGAATTTAATTGTCGGTATCATTGAATAGGAGGAATGAGAACGTGACGTCACAACACAGTTTGAAAGAACGTGCAATTAACCCTCTGATTCCTAAGGCTATTGAAATAAAGGGACCTCAAAATACTGGAACGTCCGAACTCCTCTATCAAAGATAAGGGAAATTCACTTTTCCCCTCAAAAACCACAATGGCAGCTGGCACTGTCTGAATTGTAAGAAAAACCCCTCTTCCCCAAACACATCTGGGCGAGTTACTCTAACGAAGAAAGCACGCGTCGCGGGTGTGAAATGAATCACACTTACCGAAAGGGGGTGGGAATTTCAGAGTGGCATTCGGACGTTTCGGACGTCTATCGTCTTTTGCTTGAAGGGACGTATAGGACGGTCCCGTATCGATAGAGTTAAATGACATAAGTATCTAAAAGAATGGATGGGTAAAACTTTTTCAGCATATTTTTTATACGATAGAATTTCATTCATCACTAATTAATATTACTACCCAGATAGCACATCATGTTGCCCTATAATGTACAATATTGTTCGATATTATATAATATTGAACAATATTGTATAGGGCAACATGATGTGCTATCTGGGTAGTAATATATATGTCATATTACACAATATTATACATTATTGCAAATATTTTTAATATCATACAAAATTAGAATTATTAAATAAAATGAATGACATTTAATAACAGATTTTTTTTAGATATTAACATACAAACACGCATTGAATCTTAGCCAGACTAAAAAGATGATCGTTATAGACCATGAATCTGAAAAGTTTGTAGAATACAGTCCCATTCTAGGTGCCAGATGGCAAGATTTATGTTGAAATTGTTATCTGATAAAAGAAAATAAAATTTCTGAATTAAACGAGTGTGTTAAAGATTTTTTTCTGTGAACTCAGAAATGTATTTTTTTACAGAAAGATAACATTTTTTATGTTTTAAGTGAAAAAGATACATAGTTCTTGTCCATTCATAAGATTTAAGAAAGAGATTTTTTATAATAAAAGGGAGAACATAATCGTATATTCTGAGAATTTTATAAATGGTACAACACCATTTCTAATACCTTCCATTTTACTCCTTTATTAACTAAATACCTATTAAAATGAATAGAAAATACAAATTTTATAAGGTAAAAATTCTTAATAGGAAATATTTATATCATACTTTCAAAAGAAGTAACACAAATTTACCATATGCATGTTACAGTAGCTAAATTTCTCCTTTTCGCATAATCTGGGAACATCTACAATTCCATTTTTATAAACTGCTTTCTTTATTCATCTTTAAAAGGAAATGAAAATCTTTTAATACACGCGAATGCATCATGAAAAATTATTTTCTCGTAACACACTTTACAAAAAAAGCCCTAGACACCTTTCATTCACTATATTTTTGCAATTCTTTGAGAAAACGCACATTTCTTCCTAATTATGAACAAAAGCTTTCAATTTACTCTCAAAAATCCGCCACCAGTCCGTCCATTAAGGTCTTCTAATGAGTGTTGCCAAACAATGGAAGTAAAGTCTTTCTCTGTTTTTATCTAATCACAGGATTTATTCGCCTTCACGAGACAACGCTATTGTGAACTTCCTCACCCAGCTTAGAAAAGAAGAAAATCACTCAGAAAATTGCTATCTAGGAGAATAAAAGACTCCATTTCCCCTCTCTCTTTTTAATTTTTGGTGCATCCAAGGCAATAAGGACTTACCTTAAAAGGATTTTAGAAATAAAGAGGAAGTCTTTACAAGAAAATTTTCCGCTTTTCCAGATCTTTTCCACATTTCCTCAAACACGTTTGGATTAAATTCTTTTGTCAGATGGAATAATATTGGATGGGGAAGAAACCCATGTTGTTTTTCTATTGTATACTTAATCTTTCTCCTTTCTGTCAATGTCGAATTTCTTCAAGAGAAACCTACTGTTTTTACACAACTTTAACGTATATATGAGTGTTGAACCAGATCATTGTGAGTACCAGATCATTGTGCGCTAGACATATGGTAAAAATATTATATTATTATACAATTTCCAGTGAAATCATGGAAACTTTAATCATTCTCCATGTCACAAATTTATCTGGACCTACATTTTTTGCTGTGTGGACAGAATATTAGCCGTTGTCTACCTGGATGTTCTTATTATGACCTAATGATAATGGATTTTAATGGCAAGATTACGATGTTCAGATTTTTCAAGCTTCATAAATATGAATAAACCTTTCAAATATGAATATGAAAATAAATAAAATATTTCTAATAATTACCTGCTATCCCTTATTTGATATTTTGAATAATATACTATTAGAGAAGAAAGATATTCTTTTGGCTATATTAATTACTCAAGCATTTTATGCTGAATCGGTTGAATTTGGTTTAACTTTGTAAGAGCTATATTTGATTATGTTCACCGAACATATGGTGTGGAATCTAGTCCATTTAGTAAATTTAAGAAAAAGGTGCACTTTTATCTCACAATGTAGTGTCTCAGTATTGTGACACTACATTGTGACTCCTAAAAATTTGAAGTGTTATTTTTATCATAAAAAAATGTTCTCACCAGTTATTTGAGATTAATTAATTCCAATACAAAATTTTTTTTTATCTGTGACATTACTCTAACAGATAAAATAACAAATAATCTGATCAGTTTTGAGGAGGTATTCCTTATCCTATAGTCTGCGATTGTATAATAGTTTTTATTGTGGTCCATGGCAAATACCCAAACTACCAATTAAACTCACTGTGATGAAATTGTTTTATGGCTATTGTGGTACATATAGTCATCTTTAGTCGTTGATTACCTAGATAGAATTACTATTGAGTAATTATGAATGATAGGATAATAGGGTTTGCTGGTACAATACCAGATCATTGTGCGCTAGACATATGGCAAAAATATTATATTCTTATACAATTTCCAGTGAAATCATGGAAACTTTGATCATTCTCCAGGTCACAAATTTATCTGGACCTACAATTTTTGCTGTGTGGACAGAATATTAGCCGTTGCCTACCTGGATGTTCTTATTATGACCTAATGATAATGGATTTTAATGGCATGAAAGTGAATTGCTGGCCATGACGTGCCAAAGACATGGTTTAAATATTATGATCGAAAAGGAGTCTCTGTGAAAGCTCAAAATATTTGCTTATTCTTCAGTTCACCAATGTACCAGGAGCTAGAATTCGACAGCTTATCGACAAGTGATGTCCATTTATTTGCGATTATACCAATAGAAGCTATCAAGCAATAATATAAAAGATGTTATCTAATCTAGAAAATTATTTCAATGAAATTCATTCAGTGCTTTCCATTTGGTAGTAAAATAATTTTAAACAATCCCGGGCAATATTAAAAAGTGATAAAGTCAAATTTACTTACAAACTGTGATTACAGAAACCATATAAATATCCTTAAAATCCCCAAGAGCTATAAATGAACCTCACAAAGAAAAGAATTCAATGGTAAACTAATAGATTCCAACTAATCTAATAGGAATTCACAAATTGTATGAGCCCTCAGCGGATCATTCATAGCTATAGGGGGAGACTGAGGTTAGTTGTTACATAGGTTAACTTTTTATTTTCGAATTTTAAATTATCCGACGGTAGAAATTTATTTTTATCACATCAGATGGTAGCCCTCATTCGTATCAGATGGTAGCCTTCGTTCGGTTCTTCCTCACCGAACATTGGAGTACTTGGAATCAATAGCGGAGAGAATTCTGGTGATAAATGTTGATTTTGTGTCTGTTAGTAATTTCACTTTTGTATTTTATTGTTTGATTTGCGACGGAACCTTAAGAGGTACCTGTTTAACGTTACACAACAAGAAAGCTTATCTTTCAGGTAAATGATACTATATTTAAAAGTTCTATGCAAGTGTAATATATCACTGACACGTATACAAATATAACATACCGTCACATGGGGCTACTTGTTACAATTCTGTTAGGTCTATTTGTGACAGTGTAACAACTTGATCGAGTAAGTTCTAATTGTACAAAATACGTTTTTTAAAAATTGATACGAGGAACTATAAAAGACAAATGACTTGTGGGTATAACGCTCCAGGAAACATTTCAGGAGGCAGCGGAAGTAGTGATGACTGGTTGCTCACTGTGAAAGACGGCTGGTAAATATGGCAATTTCATGACACTCCAAAGATGCTGCAGTAAAATTAAAACAGCTAGCGATGTTAAATGGTATTTCTAATCAATTTCATTTTATAGTTTAATTAATTTAAGCATAATTAAATTGAATTAAATAAATAATTAAACAGTATAGATACATTTTATTAAATGTTTAAAGATATTTCTTAGAGATGCTGCATACAAATTAAATTAATGAGCCCTTTTTTGTTTCAGATCCAAAATCAACTGTACCTATCGCTCCTTATTAAAGAACCTTATTCACAGATGAACAGGAGATGGAACTTTAACAGTTCATAGACAGTGCTACGAAGCTGTACTGCGGTTTTTCTACTAAGGAAGTTAAATCATTGGCACATCAATAAGCCATTAAAAATCAAATAAAAATCCCAGTTAGCTGGAGTAAATGTATGAGTGCTGCAAGTGACTGGCTAGCAGCTTTTTTACAGTGTAAGAAGTTTCTTCTTGCACTTCGCAAGTGAATAGACTGAGTAATAATAAGCTTTAATAGAGACAATGTTTTAACCATCTTCACCAATTTTGCCAGTGTCAACGACGGATTCAAATTCTAGGATTAAGATATCTCCAGCGTTGACGAGGCTGAGGTGACAACGATTCAGAAGCTAAGGAAGATAAGTGCCAGAAAAAGGTACCAAACAGATTGGATTAAGCTTACGCTACGGGAACTTAAACCAGAAGAACTGCATTGAATGCGGGGAGTGAAATCCTCACCTGTGTCTGGTACAGCAGTAGACCCGAATTCAAAGGTAAAAAAAATTCTGGTACAACCCTAAGTAAAAGGTTAACCCTCCCATACCGAGCGAGACGGTCACGGGCGGTCTAATAATTTCTCCTTAACAGCGAGGAAGGCTGTTGGCTTCTTCTGAGGGGAGGTGATGTTCTGAGATCGCTAAGGAGATAAGCTCCTTGTGGGGGTCCAATTATCCTTGTAAACCATAGCCCATTTTCGTGCGACTTAAGGGAAGGTTATGGTAGGGGCTGGGGTAGTGGGGAAAATGACCATCCAGGTCGGGAGAGTCCAATTCACGTCGTTTCTCCCCAAAACTCCCAGGTGTAAAAGAGGTAGAAGAAAAAAGTCGCCTCGGGATTACAGAGTTAAGTGACTTCTGTCAAGAGAGGCACTTTGTTAGCCATGACTTTTGCTGTTGGTGCTAATGGCGAGTCAGTTCCTTCTTTTTTCCCTAGTTAAAAATCTCTAAATAACACTTCCTTTTCAATGCATCTCAAAGAAGTGCAGGGTCAGCAAATAATTAATTTGGATGGATGGCTGGGCTGGATTTTCATATCGTCTTGAGATATTTTATAAAACAAGCCAGTCACAAAAGAGAGGCTTGTCCTACATCTTCTAGATAATAATTAGTCTCATCTAGGGCTAGTCTCATTAGTCCCATCTCTGGCTGGGGTGGATTTTCAAAGCTTCTTGAGACATTTTATAAAACATGCCAGTCACAAAACAGGGGCTTGTCCTACATCTTCTAGATTATAATTAGTCTCATCTCTGGCTGGGCTGAATTTTCAAAGAATTCTTGAGACATTTTATAAAACATGCCAGATACAAAAGAGGGGTTTGTCCTACATCTTCTAGATAATAATTTGTCTCTTTTAGATTTACCAACAATGGACTTGGTCAAAGGAGACGGATTGATTCTTTTGTCTTTCCAATTTGTATATTTGTAAAAACTGTAATTCAGACAATGATTATGATGATAACTTATCAGAATAACTTATGAAATTAAGTGAATTTATGAAGCATAAAAAACATAAGCTCTTCGTTATTCTATAGAGATTTTAAAATAAGAACATACTAAAACATAAAGATATTTTATTTTCTTTTATTCATGAACATATTTTATGTATCAATTTACCCCATCTAGTGTAACAGCATGCCCTTATGTGGGATAAGTTCTTACAATGTACTTGCATGTATAAAACTTCTTAAATTTTTAAATTATCGTTATCTAATCGTTTTTAAAAAATACGTTATGGATTTTCAATAATTAGGGAAATTTTAAGTTTTGTCTCGTAAAAATAATTTAAATATTTTCTTAAAAAATATTTGAAAAATGTTGCAACACCTATTCCAGGTCTCCCCTATATTAAACTGAGCTAAGGTTTCCTACAAATCCTCTTTCTGCCTTTCAAAAAAATTGATGTTATCTTCATAAAAATAAGAGTGAAAATGTATTGTTCTTTGTCTCATCCAGCTTCCTAATTTTTCTACACAAGTTCATTCATCTGATCGGAAATTGATTTTAAATTTCAATAAACCTCGTTTCACAAGAAAAGCATATGAATCAATGCAGATGATAATATGACCATCTTTGCGACAGGAAAACGACTCCAAAACAAATATTCTGAGTTAAACTATACTCCTTAAAAATTATTGATGACATTTAATAATATAATTTCGAAAAATAATTATTTCATTTTAAATATTTTGTGTTGACATCCATTCAATATTTCAGAAAAAACAATATTCAGTGTGAGATGTTTAAACAGTTAATCGGAACTGCATAAAATGATTATATAATCCTCTTTGCATCAGAGCATCCAATTTATTACAAAAGAAATAACAGATCATAAAATGGCAATTTTAAAAATAACATTTAAAACAAAAGGCTGTTTCAAAATTTGTAAAACTTACCACATCGAATGGTTCAAGGAAAAGAAATATGCATGATACATCTTGGATTACTTCAGCTTTGTTTATAATGAAAAAAGATATAGAAATTGCTTTATCCAAATTTGAAATTCGAAATTGAGAGAGATATGAAATCTACAAAAAGACTTTCCCTATATCATACATTTTCAACAAAACCATTTTATTTTGATTTCGCTGAAACATTCGAAAAAGATTT
>BGPR01007008.1:0-13163 GCA_013235015.1 Araneus ventricosus | reverse complement strand
TCTTCGATAGGGGTAACTCGACCCACACCATTACTATATCCCACCGGTAAGCGAGACTTATACAGCAGGTTCTCATCCCTATATTTAAAGTGCCACCTTAAGTAGGAATGATCTAGTGGTAAGGCCTTGACCTCGGGATCGGAGGGTTCCAGGTTCGAAACCCTTCTCCATTGAATTTCGCCTTGTATGTGGGTGTGATGCACGTTAAATCATGTGTAGGGCGAAACGTACTCCAGCTGGTTTGGTGCGGAAGCTCGGAGAAGGGCTGCCAGATCAGGAGTCGTTTTCGTCATCTGACCGTGGTTCAAACTTACGAGGTCCGTCCCAAAATAGCCCTCGTGTTGCTTCTAAACTGGACGTTAATATAATTAAACTAAACCCCAGCTCCCTTGTGTTAAATTTGACATCTAGGTTGATTTTTCCTCCTTTTAGTGTGGCTTGAAAATCAGGAAGGGCGTTTACCAGCTCATGTGTTTAGCTGTTTAAAATTGTAAGGGACGGCAAAATAAAGCACTCGTTTTCTTTAAAAATGGCATGTTAATAATTTGATGGGAAAAAAGTTTTATATCTTTCTATTTTAGATCACCGTCATAAAGGGTCTAATATTTTCCCTCTGTCCTTCTTAAATCAGGATAATTCAATATTTAAGAAATAATTTCAACAAAATAATTAAAAGGAAATATTTTGCAAAAGGAAATTTAATTCGGAACTTAAACAAAATCTTGCTTATTAAATTTAGAATAATGACAGAAACATGTTTACGTAAATTTATCAAATAGCGTTTTCGTCCTAGGAAGGCTTAAGGATTGCTGAATTGATTTATCGCCATTAGAATTGTATTATTATTCCACAAGTCTCAAGCATTATACAAATGTCTGCTAAAATTCTGTTGATCTTTAACCTGTCTCAAGTAAGCTTGATGAATAGAATTCAATTCAAGATTAAAGAGAGACTCTTTAAATTTATAAATATTTACCTCATTTTCAAACGTCCTAAGACTCAGCTGCAATATTTAAGAGCACGAAACTAATAAATTCTCTGTTATAGTAATAGTTAAAATAAATATTATTTTCAGATCTGAAGATTGTTTTAGGATGTCTTGATGTTTGCTAAAATCTTTGAACTATTTAAAATTTTGGCAACTGTCTCTCTATATATAGAGACTTAAATAGAAAAGTGATGAAAAAAGTCTTTATTTTATCTAGTATATATTTTATACAAATGTATGATTTAGTAAAAATAATGAAGCAGAATTTTTTCGAAAAGATAATAGAATTGGTTACATATAGTTTGCAAGCACTAAATCTTCTATCATAATTATTGCCAATATACTTTTTTCCGTTACAGCAGATAATTATCTGAAATAATGACAAAAGTTTGTTAAACATAATGCATTTGTGTATCAATCAATTTTATATTGATGAAAAGTTAGGTTTTGGAAAAACACGAACATATTCGCTGTAGATAGTAAACAATTAAAAAATTATTATTATTAAGTGTTGTTCCGTCTTATGTTGATGTATTGATGTATTGTATATTGCTCTCAAAATTTTCTCTTCAGTTTTGACAGATAGGAACTTAAATATTACAAAACTTTTATGAATCTACTCCTTTTTAGAATATCTTTTGAATATACTAAACGAACAATTGCATCTTATTAAATGTTTCGGGTTGTATTAATTTCTTTTCGGATGCCGAATAAAATTAGTAGAATCATATTTTGAATCCTTCTTGTGATTAATACGAATTTGCTTAATTCTATCTGCTCGGGGATTCAAATTTGCTTTCTGATTTCCTTAGAATTGTGACTTAGAAAAACCATAAAAGATTTTTAAAAAATCATCAATCATGTTTATATTTAAAATAATTTGGTGAAAAAAACCTTCTCTGAGTCCGCCAGCCTCGACCACTCGACCGATTTCGATAAATTATATTTCAAATGATTGCTTATGACATCTAGATATGTCATCAAGGGTCGCATGCCCCCCCATCCTCCCATTTGCGAACGAAATCGAAAAACATTTCTCCGCTATACATTCTCTATATGTTTTTTCGATTTCGTTCTTAACTGGAGGTTTGTGGGGACAGGCGACTCTTGATAACATATCTAGACGTCATAAGCAATAATTTGAAATATAATTTATCGAAATCCGGCGAGTGGTAGGGGTTCGCGAACTGTCTGAGGTTTTTACCATATTTTTTAAAATATATAGAACCCAACAGTTCAGTCACAATGGCGTGTCAAAAATATTGTAAAATACCTATTTTAGGTGATGGAAGCTGTTTAGTTAGGGCGATTTCATTCTGTATTTATGGATCTGAAGGATTTAAAGCCAGATTTCGTGAAAAAGTTATACAAAACCTTACAACTAGATGATGTTTATTGAAAGATTTTACAATTTTAAAGGAATCTGTTGTCTACAAAGAATATGAAATCTACTTTGGTTTTATGGTCTGTTCCACTGATCTTTATGCAATATTTAAAACTGAAAAAGTAGTGGCTGAGGGCCTCGAAGCATCTGGGTGGAAAGGACAGTGCTGAGCAAAGTGGGTGCTGGACGCGAACCCGCCCGGAGGGCGGCGAAAGCGGCTAATTATATTTAAAAAAATATTTTTGCGAAATACTAGAATAAATAAATGCTAAAATATTTATAGTGTGTCTGAACATAAATGACTTTAGATTCCTAAGATATTTATACTAAAGTATTTACATTGTACTTCTATGAAATCGTAAAGAAGTTGCTTTGCCGGTACGTTTGCAGATTTAAAAAGATGAGTATAAATATGAATAGAGTTCAAATAAAATATCTCCGTGTTTCAAAATACGTGTGTGAAATATTAACCTTACTAGGGAATAAATAAATAATTAATTAGTCGCCAGTGACACATTTTTTACGTTTTTTCGGCATTACTGTATGCAGACTCTCGACATAGTTTTAAGATTTCATTTCTAATACATGATGCTGAAGTTGATTAATTTAAGAAGTCTAATTTTAAATTCAGCTGTGTAAATTTGAATTAATAAATACAAAGAATGCAGGAAAATGATGTTTAAAGTTTGATTTTATATTAAATTTTAAATAATATTGGTTTACTTAAAAACAGTAAAAAATTATTTGAAATTTATTTATTAAAAACTAGAAGAAAGAATTTAAGGACCGGATAAGGCATGGTCAAATGTGGAAAAATTTCACTCCATCAAAAATTATGCATTATATCTTGCGAAACTAAAATATTTTATATTTCCTTAATTTTTGCTGTGTCAGAATAGACCTTTATTTGTAACGTCTGTACCCTTTTCATTATTCACTCACCCTTTTAATTCCATAACCATTGGATTCTTCAAAATATGACGCAGACTTCTATGAAAGTTATCTCAGTTTATTCTATGATGCTGGTGAATTACTGCTGATAATATATTACAAACACTTTAAATCTCTTTCGTTTTACAACTGAACTACTCTTATCTCTTACTAAAGGAAGTTGATTTTGTTCTCAAAGGAGAAAAAAATCTTTGATTTTATCTTAAATATTTTCATTCAAACCTTTCTTTGTTAATATCTTCTCTACTAAGTGTTCACATAAGGTTCAAGTTTTTATACATTTTCATTCCAGCCTATAACTCGTATATGCAGTTTAGTTTGTTTTAATAAGCTTTCATCAGTGTTAAATTCTAGCTGGAAAGATATCACTTGTTAAAAAGTATAGTTATATGTTAGCTAGAGTTTATTACGAAATTGATCAAAAGTCAGCTCATTGATGATTGAGTGCTTCAGAAGCCAATCTATTCGTGTTTTTGATAAATTTTGTTGTTAAATATATTGACTTTTAAATTCTTAGTTACAAAGCCGCAATACATAATTAAAGCCATGTTTGAATCCATCCGAATGGGGATTAACTAAGGAATTTTATAACACACATTTAGTTACAAATAAACTAACATGCTATGCGTAAATTTAAAGTCCCAAATAGTTGAGAATCATTTTAATATTTTGTTTTCAGTAGCCTGCTATGATAAATTTACTATTTTATCTTTTTATAGCATGCTGTGAATAGTAAAAGAACCAGAATATTTTTACCTTTATCTTGAGTCTTAATGATTCCAGTTGTGTTTATTCTTATAAAAAAACTGAATTTTTGGGCAGATGTATGTTCTTATAAGCTAAACTTACTTTTACAATTAATAATAGATACCTGATTGGTATTTTACTGAATATTTCGAAAATTCTTAAAAATTTAGCACAGTTAGATACACTATATGATCAAAAGTATCCAGACACTTTCAGATTTTAACATTTTTTAGAATTTCTCTTGAAAAGCTAGAAAACTGCCTTTGAACTTCGGTCATGTAAAGAATAGACTCTAACTCACATTTTACAGTGAAGATTCGGTCACTTAGGGATTTAGGGGGCGATCAAAAATTGATGAAGGAAAAAAATTCTAAGCTCACCCCGTTCCACAGGAACATAAGAATAATTTACAAATTACATCAATGGTTTTGCTTAATATGCACATCGCTTACATGCATTTTCGCAAAGATAGAAAGAATATTCTGGAAGATATAAAGGTTTTCTTAAAAACTCCTAAATTTTCTTGCATGGTTATTCTTATAACATGCAGAGTTCTCCATCAAATTATATGAAATTTCTTGAAAAAATACATTAGAAAAGCATTGCGTAAAAATTTGGAATAAATACTGTCAATATTAAAGGAAATATGACATTTTGTAGTAAATAATTTTTTACTGCACATACAAGAAACATAGCGTAATTTTGCTTTCGCAAAGTGAAAGCCAGATATATAGGGCAACTTTCATAAAAATTACAGTTAAATACCATTAAGATTTAGAAAGATATCAGTATTGTAGTGAACAGGATTGCTGCTTCTTTCCAAGAGAAACAAAATGATGAGGGTTTTCCATAAATTGCTATTTTTTAAACTTTAATATTCGCATAGTAATCTTCGAACTGCAATTTAAATTATGAATTTTATTTACAAGTTTGCCTGGGTATTCAGCGTATTCACTTTTTATTAAATTCTATAAAGTTATTTTAAAATTTAAGTTTAAAAATTATCAATTTGTGGAAAAACCCTCATCATTTTGTTTCTCTCAGAGAGAAGAAGAAATTCTGGTAACTGCAATGCCGATATATTTCTAAATCTTAATGATATTTAACTTCAATTTTTATATAAGTTGCCCTAAAAGTCTGGCTTTCACTTTGTGAAAGAAAAATTACGCTACGTCTCGCGCATTCTCAGTAAAAAATTATTTGTTACAAATACTCATAATTGATTTAATATTCAAAGTGTTTATTCTAAAGTTTTACACAGCGCTTTTCTAACGTATTGTCCTTTTTTCAAGAAATTTCTTATATTGGTGGAAAAATCTGCATGTTATAAGAAAAAAACATGCTGGAAAATTTGGGATTAAAAAAAACCTTTTATCTTCCAGAATATTATTTCTATTTTTGCGAAAATGCATGTAAGAAATGTGCATAATAAGCAAAACCATCGATGAAATTTGTAAGCCATTATCAGCTTCCTGTGAAACGGGGCGAGGCCAGATCTGTTTCTTCTTCACCAATTTCTGATCGGCCCCCTAAATGCCTTCGTGACCGAATCTTCACTATAAAATGTGAGTTAGAATCTATCCTTTACATGGTCGAAGTTCAAAGGCAGCTCGTCTTTCCTTTCAGGAAAAATTGCAAAAAATTTGAAAATCCGAAATAGTCCTGATATTTTTGATCATATAGTGTAACTAAACAGTTGATAAACCGGTGTCAAAGCTTCAGAACAAACTAATTCATTTTAAAATGCTAAATTTTGTCAGTTATAAGAAGAATTCTAATTGTTGACCGTCATTTTCCAGGTTCAACTTAGCCTTAAAAAGACTGATCATTCAGCAAACATCATTACAGCCGAAAAAAATTTAAGAACACCGAAATTATTAATCTGATTTTTGATATTTCCAGTATTTGACAAGATTTATAAATTATAGTAATCAATTTGATGTATATTATTGATTATTTGTATAATATTTATTCAAAGTCCGTTGACTTTATTTGGGACAACCTATGAACCATAGGTAAACATAATCAGTTTTGAACCAGATTAATGAATAAGAAACTTTATGCTAAATTGCAAATAATTATATATAAATCTAATTTTCACTTTTTAATCAGAGCACTAAAGTACCTTTTCGAACATTTCTGAATTCCAGATCAATTATACAATTCAATACCCCTCCGGGGTGGCACGAGAGTACACGGATAGGAGTTGCTGCCCTATAAGTAAGCAGAAACTCGCTTCCACTGAGGGTACTATAATGGTGGTGTGGCTCTTTGGACCCACTTCCGATGATAGGTCTTATCCCGGTAAAACAGGGGAAAGTCGCATAAACCGCTCTTAATGGGGGTTATTATGCGGGGGCCACAGTGCCTGACTATCTGTCGCGGCGGCCCGTCATTCAACGTAGACCCGTATGCTAAGCCTGGACGGTTGTGTTCTTTGTGGGGCAATTCAATACCTAGTATTGTTTGCATATTTTAGCTTAACTTAATTTTTGATTATGCAGTCGACTCTCGTTATAATGACCCTCTGCGTCCCACAGCAAAATGTCTTTATAACGAGTGGTCGCTATAGTGGATATAATTAAAAACTGTACACATGCACGCTCAGCAGTTCCATATAAATAGGCGATTTTTAAAGAGATTCCAACTAAATACTCAACTTATTTTTTATCATTGGTATTAAAAATAAAATTTTATCAATTAAAAATATATTTCTGAAACAGATTTTAAAGTAGAAAATAAAGGGTGTTATATACTTATAAAACATTTATTTTCTGAAGAAAAAAAATTAGAAATCTTTGTTTGTCTTTTCTGCATATGTGCTTTTTGCAAAATATAATTTTCCAGTTCAGTTAAAGATGATAAATAATGTTCTGTCTTTCAAAAAAACATTTTGAAGTCTCAATAGCACTTGAAACATTTTTTTATTCCAGGATATTCTAATTTCCGCGCTGTGGTGAGTAGTAATTTCCGGGCGCGGCCCCCGTTAAAGTTGAACTTCACGCTAAAGCTCTACATCTACGAAGCTTGGCGATACAGTATGCAAGGTCATTTACGTTTAGAAACATGTTCTTTTTAGAAAAATACCGGGAAGAGTTTTCGCTGAATTCGGACGTTGTATTGGGACACTGTATGGTCGTTATACAGGAAGTAAAATAACATAGTGCATAGGGAAACACAGTTGGGGATTTTATCACTGGTCGTTATAATGGAATGGTCTTTATAATGTGTGGTCGCTATAACGATCGTCGACTGTGTAAATTTATATAAGAATTATTGGTTTTATCTCGTGTGAATGACAGATGAAATTATAGTAAAAAAATTGATCTAAATAAAATTCTAATAATGATAATAATAAACAATTATTTAAAAAAACAATGAACGGAGTCACGAAAATTTCACATTTCAATAAATAAATTTTTCATTCGCAATAAAAATACATTTAATGATCATTTGGATTTGCAACTTTTATCCCTCTCAAATGGTTTTTGTCTTTGTCACACTCCCTTTAAAGAACTGGAAAAGTGCTTTTTAAACTACTTGTGTCGGGATAACTGGCCAAGGGGCTCTTTATCCAAATTCCCCAATGCCGAGACATTAAGTGCCTTTCAATGTTCATTTCGTAAAAACTGCAAATTCCTTTCATCGTTACTGAAAAGTTAATTTATTTTTGGATAGCTATAGTAAGAAAATGTGGAGACTGTAGCGATTTCCAGTGTTTTCTCGGGATAAGATATGACACCAACTTGACGTGATTTTTGAAGATGAATCGATGAAATCTAACTGAAGATTTTAAGGCGTTTGGTGTACTCAGAAAGTATTTGCTGTAAATTGATGAATTCAAAAGTGTTTTTCCGAAAATGATTTTTTAATTTACTTGCTAGCGCTACCTAAGTTCATTATTTAATCGGAATGGGAAATTTAATGGATGATTTTTAATATGCCCTAATTTTCAATATTCATATTTTAGTGCGTAAAAAGTATTAGTAGTAATTAGTATGATGAATTTTAACATATATATATTACTTATTTTTATTCGTAAACATACTTTGCTGAAATTAGAAATTATCACTCAAATACGTTTAAAAAGTTGAAACACTCTTTTTTGCAAATAACATTAACTCAAATCTAATTAGCTCATTCAAAACTTTAAAAAATTCGTAATGATTAAATTAAATTTGTTCCAAATATACACATCCTTAACAAAGATTAACTTAATACTGGAGAATATTTTTATCAACTTAACTTTTATCAATATCCATATTTTAGTACCTATAATGTGTTTATAGTAACTCGTTTGATAAAAGTTAGCATGAATATATTTTACTAATTGTTATTCGAAAATGAGATTGGATCACCGAATTATAAGTAGAAACATAAAAATGCTTTCGCTACATATATTTCATCAAATTTAAATCGTACTAGAACTTTTCGCAAAATGTATAATGATCAAATCATATTTGTTCTAAAATATTTACGTTTTCTCATATTCAAGAGATTGACTCAAAACAGTAAAATATTCTTATCAGTAATCTAAAATATCTTGCTATTGAAATTCACATGGCAGACGCATCTTTACTATTCTATATTTAGTTATTTGCTTATAGTCTGCATGCTTCCTAATGGGCTTTTAGAATAACGTTTTTCAAATGACATGGCATAATAGAATAGAACCAAATAAAGAAAGCAAGATAAAACAATGGCGGAAACCCTCTTCTTGTACTTCTTCAGGGGTCCAAACAAGAAGCAGAGTTTCAAATCGGACTTTTTTCTGTTTAAGGGCATGACAGTTATCAAAGAAAGCACAAATTTTGAACCGAAAAGTCCGAAAGTGGAATGCAAATTCAAATAATTATTATTAATAATATATATATGTAATAATCTCCCTTAATTTTGCTTTAAAATCTAATATTATATACTTTAAAATCTTAGTACTATATTAATGTATTCCAAAATCGCTTTTCTTAAACTCCAGTTTCGTTTTATTTCCCGCGCTGAAGGTATATTAAATCTCGCGTTTTGGCATATTTATTACTAAAAGAATATTCTAATTACTTCCACGCCCTACACAATTCGCGAAATCAACTACTTATTGCCGCCATGCTTTTCCCTAAAACACATACGTAATTTACTAAAAATAGCTATAATTCCCTTCACTTTGATCACGTGTCTATATGTTAAATTCCTATCTGAGAAAATGCAGGTATTTTCTGTTCTCTTTTAAACTAAGATGCACGTATGTCTGCCACTCTCCTTAAAAATGACTTAAGTATTTGGATAATAAAAGAAAATTAGTTAATAACTCGGCTCGTTAATGACTACAACCACGAAAACATTATATATATATATAATACCATGCTTTAATGAAGGTGAGGTGTAGTCCATTTTGATCAGGAAGAGACAACATTTGGCTTAATCTTCTTTTAGTCAGTTATTGAGGATATTAGGTTATTTCTTCATGGGTAAAGGATTCAGTTTCTACGTAGCTCTATGACCAGTATTCAAAAGGTTACGCCTGAGCGGCGCGTTGATGTTATCAGCTTACATACTTGAATCAAAAAGGGTAGATAGAAATGCGCGGAAAGTTTAAGTACCCAGAGAAGGGAATTTTCCCGGAAAAGACTCGTGACTCGAAAAGAAAGTTGTAGTGCGCTTATTACGATGGAAGTAGAAGTAATTAAAATGAGGTGTCGTTAAAATGATTTAAGGAAGTTAAAAAATTAGAATATCATATATATGCTTTTTCTATCCCCATTGAATTTTTCATTGAGTGGAAATGGAATCTTTATTACCTTTCGAAAAAGTCTTTCTCCCTCCATTATTATAATTCCAAATGTTTTGATTCTTTTAGCTTTTCTAATATTAAAATTGCTATTGAAGACTTAAAAAGTAATTTCATCATCACTCCAATCGACAAAGCTTCCAATAACTATGCTTTTATATGCAAACAGCATTACTGTAATCTTCTGGATAAGGAACTTCAAAATGCAGCAACGTACAAAAAGTCCAACTTTAATATGAGTACAATATCCAAAAAAATTCTTGCTTTCTATAAATTCTTCAAAATTAAGAAATATAATTTATGCTTTCCTTAATATATTTTGGAGATTTACTCCTACAAATGTTGATTTTTTCCAACAATTGGCCGTCACAGAAGGTTGGCTCCTTTAAATTTCGAAATAATGTGACATAATCGATTCCTCAGGTCGATTGGCATTTGATTGTTGGAATTCCATATCTGGACTAGCTTTTTCATAGTAATAGTTTTTAATATTATTAGCTTTCTGTATTTCATTGTGTGAATAATATTAAGTTATATAGTTTATTATATTTAATTTTAAAAGATGGTTTAATAGGTGTCTATGATGAAAATATTATTTGAGTTTTAATGGTTCAAATATATATATTAAAAACTACTTTCTCTGCTGTTCTTTTTCTGCTTCAGTAGATGGCTCTCTACTCATTTTACTCACCGGGCTACATATTATTTATATTATTTCTTCTTCCTTCCTGTTGTTTTACACTTGTTGTTTTGGGCGGATTTCTGAAAATGACGAGGTGAGGTTGGATATTTTGTTTGTCTTTTTTGAGTATTTTTTCTCTTTTATTTTTGCACTTTTATTTCTGGAGGATGTTCCTTTCTTTTCCATTCCATTTTCGGACTTTTCGGGTCAAAATTTGGGCTTTCTTTGACAACTGTCATGCCTTTAAATATAAAAAAAGTCTAATTTGAAACTCTGCTTCTTGTTTTGACCCTTTAAAGACGTACAAGAAGAGGGTTTCCGCCATTTTGTTACCTTGCTTTTTTTATTTTGTTCTATTCTCTACATTGATTTGGTTGCTGCTGCATTTGCGGGCCACTATTCCGATGCATTTTTTAACATTTTTGAAATTATTGGTTCTCCACTTTTTCGAATTTATACTTTAATCTAGTTTCATTTCTTTTGTTGACTTGGAATAATGAAATAAATACCTAAAATTACATTTATGTCTACAGAAGTACATACATAGTTTATAATTTAATGTTTATGTTTACAGAATAATCAGCATTCATTTCATACCGAAAAGTAATCTATTAGATGTCCAATTTATTATAAAACAAAAAAGATTGAATTCGTGTGTCACATGATAATGCACCAAGAAAAGTTAATATACGAACTCATTGCACATTTTGCAGGAGAAAACAGTACGTGACGTTACAACGCAGCCTGAAACAATGTGCAATTAGATGTTGGATGACTTTTAAGAGTAAGAATATATTAATCGAAACATTTTAAGATGTTATTACCGTATGTAATTTCATTATAACCAATTATTAAGCGAATATACTGGGCGGACCGCAAACAGGGTTCTTGTGGATTACGAGTTTAACAAGCTTCTTGTATACTGTGTAACTGTAAACAAGTTCAGGAAAGAAAATTATTGAGATTATGATTTTGTTAAAATAATGATAAAATTGAATTAAACTAGTGCTTCGATATTGTTTTCTAGAAAGGGTTGTTCATACAATCAGACACAATTTTCGAAGACAAGCATGAATTCTCTATCATTCCTAATTTAAAACAGGCCTAGAAAAATCATGTTATATTTAAAGGATTTAAATAAACAAAAGCATTTTCAACAATCAGAGGGAGCACATGATAGATGGTACTAAGCCATTTGGAAACCCCCTGTTTTACTGTTTTATTCCTACCGAACGTCCTCTCTTGGAAAACTAGGCATTCTGGAAAACAAAAATGAAATTGCGTCATGCTTCCAAGATAATTTCCAGAATTTCATGAAATGCATTGTATGTGGAAATAAATTCGTCTCTGCTGCATTTAAAGCACTTTTAATGGAATCTTTTGGGTGCATCAACTGAAAAAAACCATAATTTCTTTTTCATAAAACTGTTTCCTTTTTTACCTTTCAAAAGAATTCAAATTCTTACAATGCACGAAATGCATCAGGAAACATTGTTTTCTAATAACATATTCTGCAGAAGATGGAGAGGCCACTTTCCACTAGCAAAATTTTTGCTGTAATTGGAAAGAAAAAGAATTCATTTTTTAATTATAAACAAAAGCTTTTAGTTTATACTGAAAATTCTGTAACGGATCCATCCATTATCGGCTTCTAATAAATGTTGCCAAACAATGGCAGTAAACTCCTGCTCCGTTTTCATCTAACCATGGAATTTATTTGTTTGAAAGAGACATCGCTATTATGAACTTCATCACCCAGCTTGAAAAGAAGAAAATCACTTAGAAAATTGCTATCTAGGAGAATAAAAGACACCATTTCCTCTGTCTTTCTTCTTAGTTTCTGGTTCATACCAGCAGTAAGGACTTAACTTAAAGGAATTTAAGAAATGAAGAGGATGTTCTTTAGAAGAAAATTTTCCGCTTTTCCTGGTCTTTTCCACACTCTCCCAAACACATCTGGATTAAATTCTTTTGTAAGATGGAATACTATTGGATGGAGAAGAAATCCAAGATGTTGTCTCTGTTGCATAAATAATCTTGTGCCTTTTTATTTATACTAAAATTCTTCAAGCGAAATTTACTATTTTAGATAACTTTTTACGTGAATATGGAAGTCTTTTTCGATGTTCTTCTCATTTTTCAAATCTATATGTAAATATCAATAAGCATTTCAAACATGGATATGAAAACTAGAGGAAAATTGTAGTCATTTCTTCACAATATATGTTTTGAAAAATATTAGAACAGAAAGGAAGCTGAACCGTTTTGTTTAATTAAATACTTAAGCTTATCTTTTAACTATGTTATATTGGATTGGTTATGCTTGGCTTATCCGAGCAAGAACTAGATTTTTCTATGTTGTACCTAGATAATATGTAGAATCTAATCATGATATGAAATTTCGAAGTAAAGTTAGTATTCTTTCTGACGGCATAGCAATTCATAATTTTGTAATACTATTTATTTTCTTGAAGAAATAAAATTTTAATCAAATATTTAGGTTAAAGTATTCCAAAACATTCTGTTTTTGATTCCGAAATTTATGTTTACCTATGATATTACTTATAATATATATATATATATATTCATTTTATTAACTTTCAAAGTAAAGTTAGTATTCTTTCTGACT